>BPLR01011327.1:0-21310 GCA_021605095.1 Caerostris extrusa | reverse complement strand
TTCACTTTTATAAATGGTTATACTATAATAAATTGAATTTAACTTTAAAACACATATTTACGTCAAATAACTATTTAAAAGATAAAATACCACACAAATATTTAAACTTATTTAAGAAAAGAGTGAAGTTTCAATAAAATTTTGAATACTGATTTATTTCAGCAAAGATTTTGTGTTTTTAAGGGTCAGTATTCAAAATCCTTATTTTAACTCTTTATTAGTTGAATCCATATCTTTTCAATCATTGAAAAAATAGTTTTATTTACTTAACGCTAAAAGAAACTTTCTTTTTTTTTAACATCAAATATATCTACGAAGCACTCGCACGTCCTTCGAATAATTATAAGCAACACATTTGAAAAGGCGTCCTCGCAGCTATGCCGGGTGATATGGGGAAGTCAATCGGATATTTCTAATGGTCTGCGTCCAACATTAACAAGGGCGACACTATTGGCGAAAACAGTGTGAAGGAAAAAAGTTGCTTTTTCAAGCTAGCATGGCGACAAAAGTTGGCAGAAGAGAAAAATTCAAGCTCTGTTTGTCCATTGATTGGACACATTAGTCTTCAGGTGTCCAATTGGGGAGTCAGAGAAAATAGTGACTGGAAATAATAAACCAATCAGATGCGTAATAATTCTCTTTGGTTGTGTCTGAGAAAATATTTGGTAGACAAGACTCTATCAGGAAGTAAATGTAATAAGTATATATTTGAATAATTTAATATAGATTTTCCATTAAAAAATCATAGTAAAAACTTTTATTTTAATTTAAATCAAAGTGAAGGCCAAATAAAAAAAAACAATAATAAATTTACAGCGCTTGACATTATGAATAATAGTTCTTTTAATACCCCAATTTTTTTAATCTTATTTTATAATAGAAAGTTATAAGTATTAAATTTTTTCATAACTGACCAAAATCAATTAGAACTTAATTGTATTTTGTTTTTAAAGATCAGATTTTTTTATTAATTTGAGTATTAGATTATGCATTTATTGGATTTATTTTAATTTTACTTCTATTGTCAATATGTTGTATTTGTCTCTTGCACTATAAAAAAAAATCATCATATATGCTACAAAAGAGTTTTTATATAATAACAATCAGGTGAATATTTTTTGACAAAGAAGAATAGCCATAATATTCTTCTGGTTCGTTATGATTATTTTAATTTTAAATTTTAATTTTTATTAGGCGAAAGTTGCACTATTTTAAAACACTTTTAAAATTTCTTCTTTCTGAAGCAAATTGAGCAAATTTACCAAAAATTTCCTTTTCTTTGAATTTTCTCCTTTTGTTTTCAAAATTTGATTGATTATTATGAAAATTTGATAGAATATTGGATTGTTTAGATATTTTTATTATTGATTCAAAAAATTATGAAACAGTGTTAAATATTTATTTAATAATCCTTATTTCTTTTACAAAAAAATCTTGTTGCAAAAATTACAATTATTGACAATTTACTAGATTATCGTTTAACATTAAACACTATAAAGTAAAATTCTGCCAAAATAATATATTCAATTCTTGTCTAAGTAAATGTTTTTAATGAAATAGTGTAACTTTGAATACTATAAAAGCAAATTATTCCAAAATGTATTCAATTGTTAAATGTAAAAAGAAGTATCTAAATGAGGTAAATCTCAACATTGAATATTATCCAAATAAAAAATTCTTCCAACAAAATCTATTCAATTTGCTCCAAAAAGAACATGTCTTAATGAAATGAATGTATCATTGAATATTGTAAAAAATAAAATTCTGCCAAAAAATGATTCAATTTCCACTGTCTAATACAAAAAAGACATTATACATATTTAGAATAATAAATACATTATAATATAGTAATTTTAGTAACAATTCTAATATATATGAACTACTTTTTTCTGTGTATGAGACAAATAAAATGACAAATCCATTACAGTTATAGAAACAAATAAGTTAATTTTTTGTCAGAATTTATCATTTTAAAAAAGAATAAGATGTTGAATAAACATTTCTACTGAAAGAATTGTCGAATTCGTTAGTTGAAGAAAACTAAGGAATGAAAATACGAAACTTTTAATGATCAGATACACCCTGTACGAATCTTTACCTAACACTTTAATTTCCTTTTGAATTATTCTTGTAAAATATATAAGTCTTTCTTTTTCGTCATCGACTCAATCATTTCTTTACCATGTTGTTAACATGCTCCAATTTTGATTTCACAAATCATTTGACTCCTAAACTTGATAGCTTTTCCTTGCCTCTACTGAACAAAGCTTTTTAAGTTGTCCTTCAAAGTGAATTTCTCTGGCATTACGATGGGCACTGAGATAGTCTCTATATTTTTAGCAAGACATGGAAGCACTGGAGTGTTAAACATAGGTTAATAGAGAAACTTCTAGTGGCCGCGTGGCAGGTGAATAACGGATTATGAAGAACAGCATACAAAAATTTAAATGTTGATCGGACGGTATTTCTCCTATGTTCTGACACGGTTTTAAGTCTTAGCCCAATGCAGCTTCAGGATGGGATCTAAAAGAAATAACACTGATCTAGTATGGTTCGAGAATGCATGATAAATGCGCTTTTTCTAAATTCTTTTCTAAACCAGTTTTTGGACCTGGTAAAATGTGTTCATCCGGCTGCAAGGCCAAAAAAGATGTATACTTTTATTAAGAAAATTTGGAAGAAGTTACATTGCTGAGCAAAACTGAGGGAAGTTTCTTTTTTTATTTTATATATATGAGAAATGGTCTGAAAAACGTTAAAATTCAGTGGAGTTTTTGTATATTATACCAAAATATAGTATCTAAAAATGAACAGGACAAATGATAAGTTGTTTTTCTTATTGAAATTTGATGATTTACCACCAATTTAAGGAGAAGAATGGTATAAATACATTGCAAGGAGAGAAAACTAAAACATTAGTTTTCTTTTATTTTATTTTATTTCCCAGTAAATTCATAGAAATCATTTGAAAAATATTAAAATTCTGACAGAGAGTTTAAAGTAATGCTGGAAAAATATACTAACGTAAACGGCAGACAAGAACACATAAGTTGCTTTCCTAAGCAGGTCAATTCACTACCAATTTAAAAGGAAATTGGGAAAAGAGCTTACATTGCTTTGCAAAATATAAAGTTTTTTATTTTACGCTCAGCAAATTCCAAAGTCCCATAAAGAAACTGGGGAAGTAAAGTTGAAATATACTATTGTGAAAATAAACAGGATATATAAGGAAGTTGCCTTCCTCAATTTAGATCACCACTAATTTGAAGCAAGATGAGATACATTGTTGAGCAAAGCAGCCAACGAGTGTTTTTTTATTTCATGATATTAATTATAAAAAAACAAAAAATATTTCTGTATGTGTCTGAATAAAATAACAAATCCGTTACAGTTGTAGAAATAAAATAAGTTAATTTTTTTTTTAGACTTTATCATTGCAAAAAGTAATCAGTCGTAGATAAAATTGAATAAAATATATTCAATTTATCGATAAAATGGAATAAAACTTAAATGATCGAATACACCTGTACAGATATTTTAACCTAACACTTTAGTACTTTCCTTTTGAATTATTCTTGCAAATATATATACGTCTTTCTATTTCATCCAACTCAATCATTTCTTTATCATGTTGTTAACATGTAATTTGGTTCACAAATCATTTGACTCCTTAAACTTGATAGCTTTCTTAGCACACTCTACTGAACTGCAAAGCTTTTAAGAGTTATCCTTAAACTGAATTTCTCGCAAGCATTACGAATGGGCACTGAGATAGTCTCTATATTTTAGCATAGGAACATGGAAGCACTGAGTGGTTAATCTATAGGTTAATAGAAAACTTCTAGTGGCCCGTGAAATTGAATAACGGATGAAGAACAGCAAGAAATTTAAATGTTGATCAGACAGAAGTATTTCTCTCATGTTCTACGACACGAAGATTTTAGAAAGTCTTAATGCAGTTTCGGGGATAGGGATCTAAGGAAATAGCATTTTTAATCTAGTGCTTCCAGAAGTAACTTGATAAATACGCTTTTCTAATACTTTTTTCTAGACTAGTTTTTTTGGACAGTAAAAGATTCATCAGTGTTAAGAATGCTCAATTCTTTTATATTAAAGAAAAATTGGAAAAAAAAATACATTGCTGGGCAAAGCAAGCAAGTTTTTTTATTATTAATATTTTAAGCCGAAAATTCAAGAGTCATCTGAAAAACGTTAAAATTCAGAGGAAATTTTAGCATATACTGAAATATATACTAATGTAAAATGAGCAGATCTCATAAGAAGTTGTTTTTCTTGGTCGATTATCACCAATTTATGGAAAATTGGAAGAAGTACATAGCTGAGAAAAGTTTAATCAATGATTGTTTTATTTTACTTAGTAAATTAACAATAAATCATCTGGAAAACATTAAATTCCGAGAATTTTTGTCTATATTAAAAATATACTAACGTAAAAATGAACGGGACACATATAAAGCTGCTTTCATAGTCGATTACCACCAACTTTCATTATAGTTATAACTGTAATTTGGAATGCTTTTATAAAATAGTCGAATAACATTTTCTTATATTCGAAACTGTAGAGCTACGCTTTTAACACTACCCCTCGAATTTCCACATCATCTAACCAAATGTAATGTCATTTAAATAGTTTCCCTCTGCAAATACAACTCACTGGAACTTGAAGGTAAAGTCTTTAATAGTGCCTTTTATTGTACTCTTGAACACGTTTTGTGTTGCAAAATAATTGTATTAAAATCCCGAAACGGGTGTTTATTGTACTGATTTCAACAAGATTTCTTCTACAATTTTGTGAACGTGCACTTAAAAGTTACATCGTTCTTATAATGAATTGAAATTACGTTACATTACATTAAAAGTTGCATTACTTCTTTAATTCTTCAAGCTGGATAATTTTTTATGGGGATTTATTTTTAATTTATTTGTTGTTTGTTTTTTCAATTTTCAAATAGATCTCTTTACTGTGTGGCAGATCTCAAAAGGCAAAACCAGAAATTTATCTAAAGACTGCTGAAAACATATCCTGAAAACGTTTGCTCTTCTATTTAAACTGAAGAACAATGATTGTCAGATGTCAGATATCAGTACATGTCAAGATAGAATGCACTGGTTTGTCACGCCCTATTGGAGCATGTTATATCAACTTTCCTTATCTTGTCAAATAAAATCCACTTGATCAAAAATCCTTTACTACTAAAAATACCATTAGCCTATCCAACAGAATGGGAACACTCAAAATTAATTTCACACCATACTGCACATCATACTCACGAGATCTTTAGGGAAAAATTTGGTTGTTAAAAATATTTTTTTGTTAAACATATTTTAGGTCTCTGGATGATATTTAGCCTTCTCAACATTTTTTTTTTTCAGGTACAAAAAAGTTGCTTATATTTCTGAATGGTTAATGGCAAAGCCCGATTCATGGTTTAGTGGTAAGATGTGTGACCAGCCTCCAGGAGGGTTTTACCTCGCTTACGCGTTTACTTTTAATTCGCTTTAATTCGCTTACTTTGCAGCGACTACTTTTAGAAACAAGAAGATTCGATTACGATTGTGCCGTGTGTAAAGCTTAATTCATTGATAAGCAATCTACCTGGTGGTGAGTGTAAAAGTTTTTTATGGCATGCAAGATGTAATATGGGACAGCTACTCTTAAACATCGTTCAAAAAGGCAACAACCTCCTTAGGCATAGACTCTCCCTCCCAACATTAGTCAGATCGTAGACGACGTTTAACAATTATGTAAAAACAAAACAATACTGTATACATAACAAAAATCATTATTACTTATTCTACATGTTATTAGAATATGATCCACAACTATAACAATATAAGTATGAGGAAATATATTTCCTGTTCTTTTTTAAAATGGAAAACTTTTAATAATGGTTATCTGACGAAATAAAATAATAAAAGTAGATTATATTTGATTATTTACATATGCATATCTTACACTTAATCCCTTCGTTAATCACATATATCTCATCTCATAAAACAAACATTCTTGATGTATCTCAATCTCACGAACGCGAGATTTTCATGTCTTAAATCAGGGTGTGCTAACCCTAAATGATCTTGTGGCCACTTTGGAAATGCATCATAACTCCAGCGGACCGCATATAAAATTATATATCCCCATATTAAATTTACACCCACTACAGACATTTTTTGGAGTGAAAAATTGAAACATAAGGAGTTATTATTATTGTGTTTACTTTTTCTCTTAATGTAAACATAAATAATGTAATAATATTGATACTAAACACGCATTGTAAAGAAATATATAACACCAAAAATGAAATATATAAATATAAACAAAGTAAAAAATAAAAGTCATTAAAAAATATATATTTTACTAGTGCAATTATTGTTTCTGCACTTTTTCACTTAACTTTTGCGAATCGATCTCAATTTAGGTATTTGCAAATTGATCTCCATTTGGTTATTTGCACATTGTAGTTGGTGTTGCAATCGTAATTGTAATTGGTGTTTATCGTAATGGTGATTATCGTCATTGGTATTGCATGGTAATTGGTGTTTATAATTTAATTATTTTGCGAATTCATAACTATAAACTGATATATAAAAACAGGCAATATCTGTCCTATATTCGCAAGAATATTATTTTTAAATCAAAGTTAATTATTTCTCATAATTTCGACAGTTAATTTTTGAATATATGGATGCGCGCATAATGTATTTTTTTAATACATTGGTTTTTCACTACTTTGGCCATTATAAAATAAATATATTTTGTAAAAGTGTGATAAATCTCATGGGCAAAAAATGTTTAAGACGGGCTGCAGGTTGGTCACCCCTGGTTTAAATGCAAAAAAAAAAACGCCACATTGCACGTAGTATAAAAATAGCATGTATGATGGGAAAATCAATTTCATAAAAGCTATTGTTTCCTTTCAGAGTAAATGACAAATTGCTATCAGAAATACGAGAATACATAATCCTGTTATCTAGTAAAATAAATTCATCCATAACAGTATCTTTCGTCACATTTCACTCGCTGTGTATATTATGAGAGGAGTAAATTGAAATCCAATACAATAACAATGCAAATGACAAGAAATATATTTCCTGTTATTTATTTTCAGAAATTGTTTTCAGTGATTCTTCTTTTCCATGAATACACCATTCTTTGTTTGATATATTTTATTTATAAAGTTGAATAAATTTAGTTTTGTATTATGATAGTTATTTGAATAATATCTTACTTTCCGAAATGCTGTAAATGTGAAATCTGATGTTTCATTTTTCATTGTAAACTTCAGTAATTTGCTTTAAAAAATTGATGTGTTTGTATTCGAATTCTTTGTGGTAAATAAATTAATGTGTGAGTGTAAATTGAATTATCTGTATGAATAAGGTTCCATATATTCAATAATTAATTGAAGAAGTCATTATTTGTTATTTTTTATTCCAACCAATTGGAAAAAATGGTTCAGTTTTTATAGTTATAAATATATCTGCCTGAATCATGTTCCAAATATTCAATAATTAATTGAAGTCATTATTTGTTATTTTTTATTCCAACCAATTGAAAAAAAAAGTCTAGTTTTAAATTTTAGTTTAGTTAAAAGTTTAGTTTTTTAGTTTTCGAATTAAAATATTATAGTAATGAAATATTGTCCCAATTGTAGAACATTATTCTATAAGAATGGAAATATTTCAAATATTATTAAAATAATAATCATATAATTAAATATATCTTATTTATTTTATATATTGCACAGGAAATAGATAGTTCGGGCTAGAGGTTTGAAAAGAAGAGATCAGTTTGAAGACAAAAAAAAAAAAAAAATTACCGATAGTGTAAGTGGAGAAAGAAAACAATAAATCTTCAAGCTAGGAACGAACATGATAAATCCATAAGATTGAAAATTTCTCCATTGATTTCGATCAGGAGAGTAAAAATTGCTCTGCGTTTGATATTTTATTTATATTGCAATATATTGCCTGTCAGAAATGATAAGAAGTCTGGCACATTCAAAAGCCAAAAGCGTATGAATGCGACTGCAATATATTTATCAGAAAAATAAATTATGTATTCAAAATCAGGTTCATGACTCAAATTCGGATATAAAAATAAAAGCTGGTTATATAATTAACGTGTCTGTTAACCACAATTTTTTTAATGTAAGAAAGAAATAATTTCTGTATAAAAGCAAACATTAATAAATAGATATAATAATGAAGTTTTATATTAAAATTTTATTTTAAATATAGAAATTTATTGAAATTTAAATAAAAACTTTATTTTACAAATTAAAAATTTATTGAAATTAAAAAAAAACTTTAAAATAAGTTTTTTTTTTTTTTTAAATTTCAATATATTTTTATTTTTAAAATAAAATTTTTATATAAATTTCAATAGTAAAATTTTTTTTTTTTTTAAGTTTAAATAAAATCTTTACTTTTAAAATAGAAATTTATTGTAATTTAAATAAAAATTTAAATTAACTAAAGATCAAATTTATAATTTTACACATTTCGACATACATTACTTATTTATTCTAAGCATTTTTATCTTTGTATATCTATATCTGAAATATCAATATCATCAGATAATAAGGCAAATAAAGCGACATAATTTTCTGCTTATCCAATGCAATTAGGCCACTTAATGTATGGAGGGAATAAAGACCTTCGATGCGTTGATTGAATCTATCTAACTCAACAATGTTGATCAGTATTGTGACATCTTCCCCAAACATTCAAGGACCGCCTGCTCATTATGCCCACGCCAGATACCAGATGGTTACAGTTTTCCAGAATTAATAAGCTCGGCTTTGCAATGTGGAGACCATGTTAAGTCCTGCCTAGTTAAACTGCATCTGCTTGCACCTAATTCTGTATATGTGCTAGTTTGGAGCGGCCACGTAATCCAGGAATTAGATAGCGTTAACATGGATATCAGTTTGGTAATTGTATAATCCTTTTAATGATGCCCAAGAGCACTTCACTATTCAATTCTATGCGATTGGTATAAGTAAAATTTATGATTGCAATGTCCGTAGTATGTATAAACACTTATTTTTTGAATAAATGGAAATATTCAATTATTATGTTTTAAACGATAAGCAATGTACATTTATAGTCTTTCTAATGGACAAAGATCTTTTATCTACAATATCGATAAAAATATTTTAGCAAATTATCTGAATATTAGAGTATATAGTTATGAGCTGGTTTAAATTAGTTAAATTCCAACGATGGTATGTGCTAGAGTAAGTTGCTTAAATCGTCATCATTTTTCCCCAAGGTTTCCCTTTGAAACTTACAAACCATAAACCATACACCATAAATAAAAATTTAATTTTTAAAAATTAAAAATTTATTAAAATTTAAATAAAAAATTCATTTTAAAAATAAAATTTAAATTTAAATGAAAATAATTGAAAATAAAAATTAAATGAAATTTAAATAAAAAAAATTAATTGAAAATAAAAATTAATGGAAGTTTAAATAAACAAAATTGATTTAAAATAAAAATTTATTGAAATTTAAATAAAAATATTACTTTTTAAACATAAAGTTTTATTGAAATTTAAATACAAATTTTATTTTAAAATTAAAATTACATTGAAAATTAAATAAAATTTTTATATTAAAATAAAAATTTATTGAAATTTAAATAAAAGCTTTTATTTTTAAAATAAAAGTTTATTGACATTTAAATAAAACTTTATTTTTAAAATACAAATTTATTGAAATTTAAATTAATGAAAAATCAAATTTAATAACATTTGTAAAATACACATTGCGATATACATTACTTATTTATTCTAAGCTTTTTTATCTTGGTATACGTATGTCTGAAATATCAATATCATCAGATAATAAGGCAAATAAAGCGAGATAATTTTCTGCTTATCCAATGTACACTAAGTAGTCCACTTAATATATGGAGGGAATAAAGACCTTCGATGCGTTGATTGAATCTATCTAACTCAACAATGTTGATCTGGATTGTGACATCTTCCCCAAACATTCAAGTGCCGCCTGCTCATTATGCCTATGCCAGATACCAGATGGTTACAGTTTTCCAGAATTAATAAGCTCTCGGCTTTGCAAATGTGGAGACCATGTTAAGACCTGCTTAGTTAAACTGTATCTGCTTGCACCTAATTCTGTATATGTGCTAGTTTGGAGCGGCCACGTAATCCAGGAATTAGATAGCGTTAACATGGATATCAGTTTGGTAATTGTGTAATCCTTTTAATGATGCCCAAGAGCACTTCACTATTCCATTCTATGCAATTGATATAAGTAAAATTTATGATTGTAGCGTCCGTAATATGTATAAAGGCTTTTTTTAAAGAAATGGAAACATCCAATTAATGTTTTAAATAATAATGTAAGCAAATAATAACAATGTAATAAGCAATGTACATTTATAGTCTTCCTAAAGAACAAAAACACTTTCTGTCTTACAATATCGATAAAATTTTTTTAGCAAATTATCTGATATTTAGAGTACATAGTTATGAGCAGGTTTAACCCGGTTTAATTCCAATGGTGATGTGTACTGCATTAAATTTCTTAGATCATATTTTTATTTGCAAGCTCTCCTTTTTGAAATGTTCCATTAATTTTCTCAAGATAGTATTTTTAAATGCTATTAAAAATTATAATAATCATATAATACATGTGTTTTTTATAAGCACATTAAATAATATGGGAAATTGCTAATTATAGAATAGAATATGTTTTATTTTTAAATTGAATAAGCAACTATTTATAGATATTGATTATCTTACATCAAATAGCTATTCCATTAGAATTTTTTAATTTCATGCGTATTCAAAAATACAACTTACAATAATATTTACTGCCTACATGAAATTCTGTATAAATTGACAGATAAATGAAATTGAAGAAAATGATTTGCATTCTTATCAAAGCTCGAAACCCTGAAATAGGTTTAGGGCTCCATCGAAGGTTTTTGTAAATAAGTTCCTTACGATATAGTGGCTTATTAAACTCCCTCGGTGGGTGTTGTTAAAAATCAAAATATTCAAAAATACTATATTATTATTATAAAACAATCAATATTCAAAAATACTTTATTATTATTGTAAAATATTCAATATTCAAAAATACAATTTATCATAATATAATTTACTGCATACATGAAATTCTGTATTCATTGAAAGATCAATAAAATTGAAAAATGATTTGTATTCTGATCTAAGGTCATGAAACCTTGAAACAGGTTTGAAGTTCATTCCAATTTAATGTTCCTTTTTGGTTTTTTGTCCCATACAATATAGCGGTTTATTAAACTCCCAAGGTGGGGGATATTAAAAAAGTAACTCTTAAAATATACAATAGCTCTATTGAAAACAAAAGGACAAATATTTAAATTAGGTTGTGAAAATAATAGCATAAAAATATCTTATGAATAAAAGAATCGTTTAAAATGTTAATCAAGCTAATAATTTTTGAAAGAAACATGAAAATGATGATGATTAAAAATTTTCGTCATTTTTTAAATAATTCTTTATAAAATTTATCTGCTTTTATATGGTCATATTTATTTTAATCTTCCCGCTTTATATTGATATGATAAATATATTTGTTATCTTTTTTACAGTCTGCTACATTACAATTATAAATGACACAATTTATCGATTAACTGAAACATATTGATTCAAGGAATGATTTTACCATAATGCAAGCAAGCGCCTTGTGGGTATAAAGTATTTGCCTTTACTCATTAAAATTCAGGGAAAGTACTCTACGATGAAAATTCTCTAAAGGTTTTTCTTAATCTTGAATTTCATGACACGATATGGGTGGTCTAACAAAGAAAATTAATTATAAAACTTGCGATTTATTATTGTGCCCGTACACACCTTCGTATTTTTCAACGGTTTATAAATGTGTTTTATCATGATAGACTTCAGAAAATATGGATTGAGAGAGATTAATAGAGATCCAGCACGCCCAAGACACCACAGGAATACACATAACAGAAGAAGTTTAACCACACAAAAGTTTTCCATTGAAAAAAGAAGACCATATGAGTCGAGTAGTTTTAAAAAAATGGAACACCTGTATGGGTTAATGCTGCCTAAAACGAGATATTTTATTAAACAAACGTTGATGGCCGAGCGGTTAACGTTCTGACTCTTGATACTCGGACATTGATGCTGGTTTTGGATTCGGTGTCATGGATGTTTGTAGTGGTTTGGAATCCACTTTAAACAGTAGGTCCCGATCTAATATAATCCTAAAGCATTGTGATAGTAGTATTACTCGCGTATATAGTATATCTACAGTATATCTACTCGCGTATATAGTATGCTACATGTGCCCCTTGGGTAGTGCTAAATGAGTAGCAGCGGTACAGCCCTTTCTTATGGCATAAAGATAATTGTCTTGCCAGCTGCATTAGAAAAATATGATTCATGCATAATTCTTAAAGAATTATTATATATACATATTTTAAATTTACACCACGGATAGGGAATGAAATTCATTAGTAAATTTGGCTTAAAGATGTTTTATGACTACAACTGCTTATTTTACATTACTTATTATATATTATTTTGTTTCATATACATTCCACAAAATATAATCATCATTTCTTTCTGTATTTTTCTTTTGTTACAACTAAATAAGTTGATGAAATTAAAACAGACAAACATGTTTTTGTGCGGGAGATAGAAACAGTATAAAAATTTTGCATAATATAATATAATAATATGATCGTAGATAATTGTGGGGGTAGTGTTACTCGTGTCCGTATCATATCTTCAGGCTGCACGTGCCTTCTAGGTTATGCTAAATGAGTAACAGCGGTGCAGTCCTTGCTTATGGTATAAAGATTAACTGTCTCTGTATTACCAACTGCATTAAAACAACAATATAATTTTTGCTAGCCAAGAAATAACAAGTTTTTTTAGAATACATTTAATTTATTTATTGTTAAATATTTTAAGAAATACCAAAATAAATATGTTTTTAGCCAATAGGGGATTATATATCTGTTTAAAATCGATATTTGAGTTAGTCATCCTCATAAAGGTCCAAGAGTACAAAGATATCACAAGTTTGGAAAAGATCCAAATATTTTTCAAATATCAATTTCAATTGAAACAAAGACTGACGATGACCCCAATCCATTAATATGGTATAACTCTTTCACTTTGCGGATATCACCAAAACAATGACAGCTATTTACACAGATAAATAATAAATCTTTTCTCACAATAATTTAGTTTTGAAGACAACAAGAAAATTGGAAACTTTCAGTTACTTAAATACACTCGATCGACTTTCTTCTGAAGTTTGGGGAAACAGAATGGTATCGAATAAATGACCATTCGCTTGCAAAGCAAAGTTCCCAACTTTCTGTTATCAATCTGTTATGTCAAGGCTAGAATTCTATCGGCCGAAAAATAAGAAAGGGAATTTGTCATTTTTAACAAATTGGAGGGAGGATGATTAATGGTGAGGAAGACTCAAAGTTTATATTTTTGTTCACCAAGACTCCCAAGTTTCAGATTTCTTACCTTCTTAAATACCTTTAGGCAGAACTACGAAACCTTCGTCCTAATTCATTGGCTTCATTTCAACAAAAAATCTGTATAGAAAATAAGACATAAAATAATAGTTTTTCTTAAGATTAATCTTCCTTTTCGTTCTACTAATTGCAATGTGAGGTTGAGTAGACCTTTAAAGGTACTGCAACATGGAGCGAAATTAATTCAACATCGAGATCGCAATCTTTATTTTAGGTGATAAATGTACAACAGAATTATATTGCTACACTCACAGTTATTTGATAATTCACTCTCTCTGTAGTTAATTACACTTTTGTTGTTAAAATAATTATTTGAAGGCTGTAAATACTTAAGGCTTAAATAATTATTTAAAGGCTGCCTCTGAATTAAATATTACAATTGAATTAAATAAGTGATCGATTCAATAACAAAGCAAATAATGAAAAATATCTAGTAATAATTTAAACAGTCAAAATGTAAGAAATTTCTTCTATGTACCGTTAGAAATATGCATCTTTTCAGAAACTCAGTAATTTAATAAAAATAAACCAAATTATATATTCTATTAAATTTATTGTTATTAGGATATATATATATATATTAAATATTGTAAAAACTTCGTTTTAAAGTTTTTTTGTATTTTTTTGAAAATTTATAGCATATCAAATGGTATCATATTTGTAGTATCAATACATTTAGCTTTAAAATTATAGATAAAAGTTAAGACAAATATTTTCCAAAGCTATTTTTTAGATTCGATGTTGAAATCTCTTTCAAAGCAACCAAGGTGCAAGCTGCTGCACTATAATACCATTCAAATAAATCTAGATAGTTTAGTATATTTTATATTATGAAGCTATTTCAAACTTTGAAATGACTTCGATACCATAAAAACAAGACATTCGCATTTCAATATTTTATTTTATGACATTTCTTCTGTATAGTTCAAAGATAATATTAGAAAATGATTTGAAATAAAATACAAACATTTCTAAAATAGTAGTTTACTTTTAACAATTTTAATGCTTCAAATTTTTGAAAATCTATAGTTTAAAAGTATTAAAAAAATTTCATTTATATTTCAAAATGTATTGCTTTAAATTAGATATATTTAGGTAATGTAACGGATGTGATCATGTTTTGATGCAAATGATTCATAAATAATTAAAAAAGCATAAATAACAACAATATTACTGTTTGTATTTAGGTTAAGAGAAAGAAGAATTTATTAATATGTAAATATTCATTTCTATACAATTCTCAAATATTTTTTAATGAATTTATATTAGTAGCATTTGTAGATACAATCGAACAATTACTGGTGTAATGAAGTATTGGTATATCTTGCTGAATTAAAATTACACGATTTTAAAAACTGAGGCCTGATGGTCTAGTGTCTAACGCTGTGGCTCTTAGTGCTACATGCTTTGGATTACAGTCCTAGTGGTGCTATTGATGTTTATAGTGGTTAGGAATCCATTTTAAACCTTAGCTCCCTGTCTAACCTTAGGTCCCTGTAGATTTGACAACCCTACCCTGTAAAAGGAAACTATCTTCTGACTTGAAATCTGCCAGTAGGCAGACAGTCTTGCCCCACCATAGGCATGTAATACAAGGGTCTTAGTTAGACAGATTTAAAAACTACCTTTAACGTAAACTGCAGGCGAAATAAATTTTGGGATTAATTTAGCTAATAGATTACATCTATATTTCATCAATTAGAAAATGTACAGAAAGTTTCGTATCCATACTAAGTAGCTAGTTTGTATATTCTGCAGTTTTTTCATTAAGATTTGAACAAGCAAATCACCTAATTCCTACAAGACATTATTTGATTATAGACATTATTGATTCAAGATTATTTTATAGAGATTAAATACCCTTATCCATAATAAAATAAATAGATAAAATATCTTGTAATAAAGTATTTATCAATTAAAATATTATCATATCTACTTGAAATAAAATATTTCCACATTTCATAAATGAATTATAAAATAATTAACAGACTGGAACGATAAATATTTATGTTAACAATTATAAATAGGATTGTTATAATATTCAGATATATCCAAATATAATCTAATATTTGGCATTATTTTTTGTTAAATACTTTAAAATACCAAACAGAAATATTCATTTATTCAAATTCTGAACTCAACTCACAAACCCGCCTGAACCAAATAGAATCCTGGCAATTAAATGAATGAATTTAACTATGAGTAAGTTCATCTGAATAAATTGAAGGATTAAACTTTTCAACGAATGAATCGGCGTATACCAATCCTATTAGTACTGAAGCATGAAAACTACTTAACATTCCAATTATTGTATTCACTTATGTGAATAAATATTAGATAAATAATCTTTTAATTTGAGGTAGTTGAGTTTTAATTCAAATCAAATGCATTTCTTAGAACGTGAATTTTCAACTATTTTTGTACCACCTTTTTCCCACTAAAATGAAAGATTTCGAGACCCTTATCATAATAATATTTTTACATATATAAATAAAATCATAGTAATTTAGCTGTATTAAAACTATTTATTGTGTGTTATTCTGGCAATAATAAATAATTCTGAAATTCATTGTTAAACATATTATTATTTAAATTCCATTACAAAAACTTATCATAGAAATCAATGAAGTAATTTATCTAAAATGAAAAATTTTAGTACGATAATAAAAAACAGCAATTTTTCATAATCTCCAATTTAATTATAATTTTAAATTTTTTAATAATTTTAGTTGTTTGTTAATAATAATGTATTGATGATTATATTGCAAATTTTTCAATTTAAAACCCAAAAATAGACCAATGGTTCCCTACGGAGATTCTTCAATCACAATAAATCCATTTAATAATAGTTTTTTATCATTATATACGTAAAAATAAAATTTTTAATTTTTATTATTACATTTTATTATTTTCATATATCGCAAAATACAAGATAAATATAAGCACATAACGATGATTAATTTATAATATTTAAAAAATTATAATATTAAAATAGTAATTTTAATAATTATTTAATATATTAAATAGGCTCTTCTGGTTTGAATTTGAATAGATAATTTTAGTTTAATTTTGAATATCAAAATATAATATTTTTAGAATGTAATTAATTAGAGAGAAGCTTTTCGTTTATTAATTTTATTGAGAACAATGCATTTTCAATTAAGATGTTATTTGAGACACCTGATCTGAGATCATCAAATATTCAAGACCAATTCATGAGGAATATTCAAAATTAAATATAATATTCCAATATGGCAACAATACTGAATTTCACTACTAATAAAATAAAATCAAAATATGTGAATTGATCCAAATATATATATATATATATAATATATAATATATATATATATATATATAACGGTTTAAAACAGGATAGGTGTATGCAGCTTTACTTCAGAACATGTACAACCATTATCAAAATATTGGAAACAGTTATAAATTTCGTGTTTTCATGAGTTGAACGATCACTTTTTGGGTGTAAATAGTGTATTTCTTATATATTGTCAACAATATGTTATGAGGCTATGGATGCTAGAATTTTTATGCATATTTTTAAACATATCGAACAATTAGAGAAAATCCAATCATTCTATCCATATGGTCGGATTATTTTAATAACACCTGTTATCATATTGGTTGTTTTTCTAGTTACAGTATTGAAAATAATGTTTGATACTTATTGCAAAGATAAGCAACCTCTGACAATCACAACAGTGAACGAAAAGAAAAGCTGAATGAGAAAGCCCTTGCATGTTGAAAAATATTTGGACATCCCAAAAGAAGATAATTGCAGCTAATACGACTGTAGAATGCAAGCAAAATTTTAATGGAAACTATACAGACAATATATATATATACACATGTTCGAGTGCTACAGTTTTTAACCTCTTATAGCGCTACTATGACAAGCCGACAAAATACAATGTGAATCTCCCCATTTCTTAGCTATACAGCTTATTCATCTTAACATTTGTCTATGTCAAGTCCAAAAAATCAATTAGATCTCAGTTGCTGTCTCGTTAACATGGCAGGGATGATTGATTCTACTGGTAAGTGAGAGTGCCGCAGCGTCATTTGCTTCCTACAGACAAAAAGCAATATCATAACAGAAATTCATCAGAGAATCGGTTGCGTTATTGGTTGGAATTGCTTTGATCTTGACAGCGTATGACCCATACTACTGTATTAATCAAACAACTTCTGCACATTTTCAATGGACCGTGTTTGATCACCCGTCGTACAGCCGAGACCTGGTGTTGAGTAATTTTACCTCTATCAGGAGCTTATGAAGTCAAGGAAAACAATGCTTTCCACCAATGAGGATGTTTAAGATGCTGCAGAGACCCGTTTCAAACCTGGTGGTAACCTATAATAAAGACAGTATTGGAAAAATCTTCCATTGGTTTGATTAATGACTCAATGTCCATGTGAAAAAGTCACAATAGTTATACTGAGTTCTGGCAATAAAATCATTTTGTTACCCATACTTGTCTCTGAATGTTCCATCGCAGGTTGAAAAAATAGCTCTCGTACATTTGGAGAACGCCTTTCAAAAGGTATCATTGCCTTCGTGCGACTTAGAAACATTGAGGTAGACCTGTAATGGTTCAGGAAGAGATCTCATGGTTTTTCACGCCTTAATGTCGCCTTATAAGGATATATAACCGAGATTGGCATGTGGGCATTTAAATAAAGCTGGTGAATATTATGATACAGGCATTGATTTCTTCAAAAGATAATGATATTTTCCGGGATGACTTTCCATATTTCCAGCTCATGCATCAAAACATGTCTAGGCTTAGACTGAACAGCATGAACACCAAGTCCCATTCTCCTTACATACTTTGGTTCTTGCAAATCAGAGTTCCATAGCAAGATTTCCACTGCAATTACCAATACAGGATCTTTCACGATTTCTTTTCATGATGAATGGTACAGTATTCCTTTACACACCATGCATGTTTTGAACAATTATTTTTCTAGAACGGTCATTATCATTGACTGGACTCCACGACTTATGTATAGTTAAAAAAAAAACCTTTTTTGTATTTTCAACTGCATTTTTTTGATAACTAATTTCAGCTAACAGGGCATTTATATAACCTATTTATAGTTTTTAATAATTAGGTCATACTTTAATTTTGATTGCTTTTTTTAAATTATATTATAGAAAAAGTTGAAAACATTAAAAACAATAAATGTAACAGAAAGAAAAAGTAAAAATGTATATTCATAAACATAGTATACTGAATGCAATAAGTATACAATATTATATTGCAAATATTTAAGTTCATAAAAATCAATAAAATAAAATCTTTCAATAAAAAATTAACCAATAAATTAAAATCTTTAAAATAAATTTCATTCATAAAAAATTCATTTCGAATTCAAAATATATATTCTTCTTCATATAGAATAAAATATTAATGATTATCACGTTAATATATTATTTTAAAATACATTTTTTTCTTTATAATTTAAATCAGTGATTCACAAAACGAATATATTTTTTATAAGATTTATTTTGACAACAACATATTGAAAGAGCTGATCGAAAAACGACCATTACTATATATTAACATAATCTTTTTCCAAACTCGGTATATATTAAACGCATCACTGATAAAATCACGAAAGTTGTTTGAACAGATCGATTGAAAGCCTTTTACAAATTCCATTTCCAGAACTCTTCCCTGATCATTTTGGAAATTTCTTTCAAAAAGCTATTTGCAAGTTTTAACCAGTTTCAAAATTTGAACTTAAAACTTCCAACTTTTTGAATTTCAAGAGCCATGTCACTAACAGCATTGAATTTATAGTTAACATATAAATATGTTTTCTAAACTTCATTTGAATAATTCTAACGATCCTGCTCATTTATTCTTATTATGGTGCAAACTGTGATTTTGTTGCAATATGAATTTAACTACGTACTTAGATATTGAAACCTGCTTATTGAAATCCCATAATTTAGATGATATTAAGCAATTTATAAATTAAAAAGGGTTCTGAATTCAAGATACATATATTAATTGACAAGTTTCTCTATTTATATCGTTCATTTTACTATTAGTTTTTATTTAAATTCCATAATTTAGATGATATTAAGCATTTTATGAATAAAAAAACGATTCTGGATTCAAGACTCGAAGGTTAATTGAGAAATTTTTGTATTTATATCGTTCATTTTACTATTAGTTTCTTATTGAAATTCCATAATTTAGATAGTATTAAGCATTTTATAAATAAAAAAGGGTTCTAGATTCAAGACTCGAAGGTTATTCTTAAAGTTTGTATTTTTATATCTTTTATTTTACTGTTGAAACAAACTAAAGTTATAGCTCAAGTTTGAAACAAGCTCAAAATATAACTCACGTTTATATCTCAATAAAATACATGTTAAAATATATTGTAGAAAATATATTTAAGCTTTAATTTTTAATTTAAAATAAAAATTTAAAAAAAAAAAAAATTTAACTTCATTTAACTCCCTTACCTAAAAAATTTAACTCCTTTCCTAAGCCTACGCCTTTTTTCCTGCAAAGTATCATTTGAGATATATAAACAGTCATATTCAATTCTTAAATCTGACAGAAGCTTAAAATTATATTTACTCTAGAAAAATAAAAAAGGTATCATATTTATTTAAAAAATATATTTTAAAATTTTTTTTTTTAATATTTTAGAACTTATCATGCTATATAATAAAATATAAATTAGTTTTTTTAACGTATCTCAGGTTCAAAAAAATAAAAGTACAGAAAACTTCCATGCAAAATTTTTATAACTCTACATTAAAAATTTAATAGAATTTTGCAGGTTAGTGATAAAATCAGAAATTTAAAAAAAAAAAAAAAATCAGTTTAAAAGATGGAAAAAGGTATCATATTTATTACTTGGGACACTTACATTTTTAATTACTGTAGCCATAATATTTTGGCCCATTTAAATGAGAGTTGTTTTAAGATTTCCCTAACATTCAGTATTATTTTTGAAAAAAATTAATTTTTATAAAGGCGAAAAAAGATAGCCAAAAGTCTGCAATCCATACATTCCAGCAAACATATGGATTCATATGTTACCACAGGAAACAGTAACACTGGAATACATTTTTGGCATTTTCCTTTCCAAAAATGGAATATGGATGCCATTTAAAGATAAAAAACCGGATTTTTTTTAATTACTGTAGCCATGCTTTTTTTTTTTTATATGTAACCATATATTTTTCATATTTTTTTGTCCTATTTAAATGAAGGTTGTTTAAAAATTTTCTTCATATTCCAAATAAATTTTGAAAAAAAAAAATTTTTTTAAGACGAAAAAGACAGCAAAAAGTTTGGTCCAAAAGTCTGCAATCCATACATTCCAGTGAAACATATGGATTTATATGCTACCACAGGAAACAGTAACAATCCGGAATACATTTTTGGCATTCTCCTTTTTACAAAATGAAATATGGATGCTCTTTTGAGCAGAAGTTCGCCGTCAGCAATTCGTTCCGGGGACAGAGATAATACATCAAAAACTACTTTCAAGCTGTTCTATGCGAAATATTCGTCAGCACACGGTTGACATGCTGGTAAATACGTCGTTTATCATTGCTGGATACCTGATGCATTAGAAATCTTTCTTCGTATATACCTTTGATTTCAGTGCAAAGTAAAACAGTGCAGTTTTTTTTTTAAACTGTTCCCACGAGATTCTTCACTATAAATCTTAAAGTGATCTGCCTTGAAAACA
>BPLR01011325.1:0-15544 GCA_021605095.1 Caerostris extrusa | reverse complement strand
ACGAATGTTGAAGAATGAAACGTATACACATGTAATAAATCAAGAGCAAATTTCTTGGTTTATTTAAAAATAAATAATATATATTTATTATTAATTTACAATTTTAAATGGATAAATACATCATACTAATAGCATTACATTAGAACACGTGACTTCTGAACAGAATTAATCAGATATCTGAATACAATAAATATTTATAACCTGATGTAAAGGGATTTAGTTTAAATTTTGCCGTAAGAAACGAACAATATATCGACACCCATATCCACATGATAAATATCTAATTTTTTTATTAAATTTCCAGGGATGTAATCATAAATACAAATGCATTGAATTTTCTTAAGTATATATTTATGGGACATGGCCGATACAGATAGGTATTAAGAAACTGCAAAAATGTTTTTTATACAAGTAGAAGTATATGTATTTATATATATATATACCGCAATTCTCCTCCCCCAAATATATATATATATATATATATATATATATATATATATATATATATATACCTGAGAACCAATTAAATTCTGGCGCTCGGCACCACAGGTTTCGGGTTCGAATCCCGGCGGTGCCATAGATGTTTGTAATGGTTCGGAATCCACTTTAAACTGTAGGTCCCGGTCTGTTAAGCCCTCGTGAGACAGAAGATGACCGTAGAGCGACAAACCAAACCAAACCAATTTAATATAGATCACGAAAAACAAAGATCCAGTTTCCAATTAAATGTAGAAAGGCCAAACTACAGAAAAATAAATTTCAGTTGACTCCCACAAACACCAACGCATCCGCTCAAAAAAAAAAAAAAAAAAAGTCTAACACCCTTACAAGTCTCTCAAAAATAGAAGGAAAAAAAAAAAATATATATATATATATATATTTTCTCACTAGTAGATTTACACAAGATCCAAAAATCTGAAAATAACTATTACTCTGAGAATCCTTATATGGCTATCACGTATTTCGTACTGTTTGGGGCGTTTCAAGAAATACTCTTTTCTGCTCAAGGCAGATGGGGATAAAATAAAAATAATAAAAGTGTCGAAACAATATAATAACATCAAGTTGCAAGAAGAGAAAATTAACCCAAATTATACATGGAATCGCATCTTCGAGAAAAGAAAATATTTCACAAAATTCGAATTTTTCGCGGTCTCTCAAATTATGTCTGCCAGATACCTCTAGTTGGGCGGGAAGAACACCTGGGAGGTTATTCACTGCCTTGGGGGCTGTCGACACCGACTTCTCCTTACAAGACCCCCTTTACAGACCACCCATTCTGATACAGTTTACAAAAGGCGGGGAACTGATTTGACATTTCATTAACAGCGTTTTCGCGCGTGTCATCGATCTCATGACCCTTTGAAAGATCTGCCGACTGTTCGTTTCACCTTACGTTGGCGAAAATCTTCCTCTCGGCGACTTTAACCAACCTGCTTGTTTAAAAAAAATAAGAAAAAAAAAAGGATCAGATTGCATTGGTAAGTAACGTGGTCAAATGAAGCTTCATCAATCAAAATTTGTAGACTCGTTATCTGATCTTTCCGTTATTACTAAGATATTGTTTCCTTACATAACCACAGTTTGATTATTTTCTAATAGATATTTAAATTATTTTTCTACTCTATATTTCTATATATACCATCACCCAAGTAAAATAATAAATTAAATCTAATAATTATTAATGTAAATATTGCAATACATTAAATGTGTATATATATATATATTTTTTTATTAGCACGAAAAATTTTAGATCTCTAAACTGAATAAAATAAATCGCATGATCGCAAGAGATCTAAAATTTTTCGACGCATGACGAAAAGTTACTGGAAAAAATCTAGCAAAGTATTGTCTTTCAGTGATTTACACAGATTTTTCCCCTCTTTGTGTTGTCTCAAATCTGAATTTTTGATTGTTAAAAAAAGTAACCAAATGTGTATAAACATGCCTAAAATTGTAGTAATGAAAAGTAAATAATATGCATATAAATAATGCAAATGAGAAAATTTTAAAATGTTTTTTTTTTTTTTTATTATTGTGTAAAAATCACTAAAAGAATTTAGTCATATAATTTTTTTCTAAGAATTAAAATAAATATCTTTGTAGTAAATTCAAATTTATCCAAAATCTAAATAGCAATATTCATGTGGTGACTGATCAAGTATACGGCTGCAAAAGGTGGTTATGATTGCAAATATACTATCCTTTAAATCTTAATTGCTGTGTACATTACATACTAACGTACTAACATACACATTGCATAACAACACGTCGCTCATCGAAATCCTATATGCATATATATTCACGCACATACACTCATCATAAATCCTATATGCATAAATATACCACCATAATAAAACTATTTCAAAACTCGAATATATTTCATATATATATTATATGAAACCTCTTCGAGTTTCAGAAGTTTTTAGTTTTTATTATTATGATGATTACTGGTGTTGGTCTCCATGTGTATAAAGATAAGCACCCTAACGTTGTGTTTCCCCTGATTGTAATTTATGCTATATTCATAAAATCAACAGGAATAATTCATAAAATTTATCCATAACAGCAAAAGAAAAACTCATTTAATAGATTACAAACTTCATCAAAGACAGGAAGTAATCCATTAATGAATTGGCAAGGCATGTTATCCACGCGTCATCTGGGTGATGGATGCATGCTTATTTTGAGTTCAGAGAAATTCCTTATGATGGGAGATTGATATTGTAAGAGTAAAATGAAAAAAATTACGAAACGTTGAAAAAAAAAAAGAATAAATTGTAAGGTCACTTTTCTTTGTTTTATGATATCTTTTCCACTTTTATTGATATCTATTATAAAAAATTTAGTTACAATGCTATTATTACTATATGTTGTCCTAAAATTAGGAAGAAAATAAATAAACGGTGCTGTTAAATATTTTATACTTTTTTTATGTACACAAATGTTTAAAAAAATCAACCTTTAATAAATTGTATACATAGAGATAAAAATTACAAAAGTTGTTAGTTTTTTTCTATAACAAAAGTTATATTTTTTTGCCTTAATCGTTGTTTAAGATAATGACAAAAAAAAAAAAAAAAAAAAAAAAAAATCATAGGTTCTATTTATGACTATGAGCTAAATAAATAAAATTTGAAACATTATTTTTCCGATTTTCAAACAAATTGGGAATAAATAATTTATTCATAAGAAATTAACACCAACTATCAAATTAAGAGGTAAGTAATGGCCAAATGTAGCAATATGGAATAATTATATTTCAACCCAGTGTAAGGGGATGGATCTTGTATAGCTGATCTCACTTTGCTTAGTTATTATTTTTTTTTGGAAGGGGTGGGGGGGGGGGGGAACGCACTGCTTAAAACAATGATTAGCGATTGCATAACTAATTTTTTAGTTGCCAAATGAGTTTAAATTGTACAACCATAAATTGTTTAGAATTGTTTAAATATAAATTATTTTTAAAAACTATAACTATACTATATTTTTTTTTTATGAAAGTTCTTTCTGATTTTTGTGGTGCTGCTTTAAACTTTACAACAACTTCAAACCTTAGTACAAAAACTCCTACTTGGAAAGTATAGGTTGAACCATCTGTCTCCAATTATGTTTAGCAGATGCGGCTACTTGTACGGGAACAAGACTTGGGAATGTAAGTGATCATTTACTGCCTTGGGGCGTGACTTGACCGTGACAAGACCCCCTCTTGGATGCCACTCATTCTGATTCTACGAAAAGATTGATTTAGCACTATGTTATCGGGAGTGTCATCGATATCTTGACTATTTTTAAGATCTACTGATTGTTCGATTAGCCTTACGTTGGCGAAAATTCCCCTGCTTAAATAAGGAAAAAGCGATGAGATTGCACGTGTAAGTAACGTGGTGACATTAAGCTTCATCCATCACTACATATGAAAGATGTAATTTATAGGCTCGTTATCTGCTCCTTCATTATAGGATTATTTCCCCAACCACATTCCTATTGTTAGCAATTTGCCTCAGGAAAAGAACCGCCAATATCTCCCTTCTCTTTTCTCCAACAAAACAGAGCTCCCAGTACCCAGATTCCACCTTTTTCTCAGAAGATCCAATTTCACACCCCAACCCCACTGAAGCGAATGAGGCACCCTCCCTCCCCCTCCCTAAACTGAAATACTAGGAACAATTTTTAAAATGAAAAATACATATACATATACATATATATATATATATATATATAAAATGTGTGTGTGTGTGTGTATTAAAATAAATAAATTTGAATAACTCAAACAAATATCATTCACACAAATTGGAATAAATCACAAACTTCTAGAAAGCAGGAAAATGTGCCCATTCATTATGCATCACCAAATTTTTGTGTGAAAACAGAAAATAAATTAAGTTTTTGATTCACTGAAACAAAATATAATCTTGTCATTTTTTCCCCAAAGCTATAATATTATTTTTAAATTAGAATCTGTTGTTTTACATTAGATTGGTATCTTTTCCAAAATAAAAAAAGAAGCCCTTTTTTTTTTGTCTGGTGTAATAATTTTCTTTTAAATTAGAAAAAGCTTAAAGATATATATATATGCGTACAAACAATCTAAAAACACACTATTAATTTTTATAATTTACACAAAAATATTGTTGACAGTATAAAAGGATTCCATTCCAAACTCAATAGATTTACACCCTGGAATTCTAATAATTTAAATCCATCAAAATAAATATTTTTCAAAATGTATGATCGTAATATCCCAGTAATAAAAAAATAATTAAAAGGGATCAGATTGCAAGTGTAAATAACGTTATAAATTAAGCGTCATCAATCACTATAAATGCAACATGTAATTTATAGGCTCGTTATCTGCTCTTCCATTATTATTAAGATATTGTTTCTTTAAGTTTCCACAGTTTGAAAGGTTTCACGTACAAATTTAAAGAATTATTTTTTACTCGATATTTCTATCTTATATAACCATCCACTTCCACAGAAGGCTAACATATTTGTCACAAATTGAAAAGCATTTATTTGTTACTAGCTGTATGGTAACTCGTTGCATTGCACTGAATTAGATGCATAATTATTATTATTATTATTATTTTTTTTTTTTTAGATTGTGAACTGGAAAAAAAAAAATCATCCCAACATGGAAAAAGAAACTCATTTCCAATATAAAAGTTGCTAAAAATTTTCTCACAATTGTTACGCTTTACTAAGTAGGTAAATTTTACACACGATGGAAGTAAGAGAAATTGAAATAGTACTTTTTCATGATTATAAAACCTATAAACCTTAACTTATAAAACCTATAAGCCTTAATTTCTTTTATGAATGTAAAACTTTCGAAAATCATTATATAATAATTAATAAAAAACCTAAACTAAATTGCAAAAGAATTTTTTATATAAAATAATCCATTAATAGACTTTTATTCTGAGTTTTTATAATTAAAGTGCATAATGAATTTGTAAATTGAAGGGTCTTTTTTTATCTCGAAACGTGTATTTTAAAAATAAGTTTAATCGTTATATATTGTTTTAAGACGGTAAAAAATTGGGGAAAATATTATGACTATATTTTACTATTTATTCAGTTTAAAGATCTAAAATTTTTCGATGCATGAAAAAAAGTTACTGAAAAAAATCTTGTAAAGCATCGCCTTTCAATGAGTTAAATAGATTTTTCCCTCTTTGTACTGTCTCAAATCTCAATGTTTATATTTTTGTTTGTTAAAAAAAAGTACCCAAATGGTTATAAACGTGTCTAAAATTGTAGTAATGAAAATTAAAGAATTTGCATACAAATTATACAGATGAGAGAATTTTAAAATGTAACATTTTTTGATTGTGTAAGAATCACTAAAAAGAATCTAATCAAATCATTTTTTCTAAGAATTAAAATAAGTATATTTGTAGTAAATTCAAATTGACCAAAATCTAAATGTCCTTTCTTTAAAACAAATTAAAATTCTTTTAATTAATTAATTCTAATTAAACATTTTGATTAATTCTTTTACCTATTAAACAAACCGCAGCCAAAAGATTAGTATTTTTAAACCTAATTAACGATTAAATAGCAATATAAAGTGGTGATCAATTAAGTATACGGCTGCAAAAGATGGATATGATTACAAATACACTATATTTTAAATCTTATTTGCTGCACATTACATACTAACATACACATTGTATAACAATAAGCGCTCTTCGAAATTATATATATATATATATATATATATATATATATATAGTTGTTTTATTATTATGGTGAAATCTAGTGCTGGTGTTCATGTGTATAATTAGTATAAATAATAGTATCCCTAATGCTGTCTTTACCCTGTTTGTTTTTAATGCTGTACTCATAAAATCAACAGGAATAATTTATAAAATTACCCATAAAAGCAAAAGAAAAACCAATTTAATAAATAAAATAATTTATCAAAGACAGGAAGTAATCCATTATTGAATCGCCCATTGGCAAGGCATGTTAGCCACCTGTCAATACCACAGAGTGACTGATGCATGCATACTTTGAATTCAGAGAACTTCGTTATTGAAACGACTTTCCCTTCCAGAAAAATCTCCACTCAATAACTTCGATGGACATGTGTACTTCCATACGTATGTCTAGAAAATTATGTTATTTTAAAACACATTATTTATTTTAGCTTTTCCAGTTAAAAGTAATTATTGCAGGATACAAAGAGGAGAGTAAACTAAACACATTTTGTCAGATAAGTAAATAAAAACTTGTTAGTAAATTCGTTACCCTACAATAGGGAAAAAAAGAAGGAACCGAAAAACAAATAAAACCTTAACATAATCTTTAAATTTGTTTCTTAAGTTATGATGAATTTTTCATTTGAACATTTGTGACTGTAACATAACTATCTAAGTTTATCATTTTCATATGCACTTTTTATATTTGATTAACTTTTGTGTTTTATTGAATATGGGTGCGTTTTCTAAATTTATGTCCCATGTAGGTATATTATGTTACATTGAATTTAATTTGGACACATTGTTTTTTTTTTTTAATAGAATAAAATTACAAACATTATATTCAAGAAACCTAAACACTAAAACATTTAAAAAATTTTCTGTTCATTTACGATTCCATTTCTTGTTCATTTTGATGAATCAGAAATACGGAAATGTTTCTAAATATGCACATCTGCTGTGGAAAGACTCTTCCTTAAAATGTTTCCATCAACATTATAACTCTTTTACGATAAAAGAATGAATTCCAAAAGTGTAAACTGTAATCATTGTTTTTATTGAATATAATGTGTGTGTTTTTCATTCAAATCCCATGATTATTCTATGTCATATTGAATTTAATTTGAACCATTTTTTTCTTTCAGAATAAATTGAAACACATTATATTTATTGCATCTTTACACACTAAAATCAGAATGCAATTATCAAACATTTTTTTGCCACCACTATCAAAATATTATTAATAACATACGCATATAGCGTCATATATATTTTATGAAGACGTACACGCATATGTACGTCTAAATTTGCATATCTGTTTGAAAAGTCATGTCCTGGTGACAGGGCTGGATTTTCCTAAAGGCAAAAGCCTTCAGCCTAGGGCCTCCAGATCAAGAGGGGCCTACATTCAAACTGTTAGCAAAATTAGAATTGCACTATTCTAAAAACAGCAAACACTAAAACACTGAATCGAAAATAAAGGAGAAATTCTACACGTATGACTAATAAACAAACATAAAAATGTATTCGATTGAATCACTTCTTAAATAAAATAACTATTAACATAAAATTAATATGATATACAATTTAATATTTCTTTTTTGATCTGGTTTTTGTTTGAAAAAGTTCCATTTTTGGTTTAGTTTAAAACTTAAAATTCGTAATAATTCATACTTAAAAAAAGAAATGCAAATTATTATGAAATAAATTTATCTGAATTGAATTTGCTTTAATCTTCAATGTATTGAATATATTTAATTTAATTTAATCGAAAATATGATAATTTTTATTGCATATTTTATTTTCGTTGTCAAAGATTTTTATTATTTGAATTTTGTTTCTTTGTAAATGTTTCGTGTTATGTTTGATTATTTATTGTTACAAATACTATATATACGGTGCTTAGAATTAATGCCCAAATAAGTGTTCTCGACTTTTTTTTTTTATTTATTATCTGTGCCACATTTTTTATAAAGATTAGTAAATCACAACATATTTCATTTAACATATTGATATATATGGAATAGCCTTGGGCCTCTTTTCATGATATCCTGCCTTATTGATCTCTTTACCGACAAAAGAATCGATTCCTGTGAAAAATGCAAACTTAATTCCATCATGATGACTGATGGTTTGATACAAAAGAGTATCTGTTGTTATGACATACCGCGACGAATCGATTGTCCTTTACATTTACACCACTTAAAAAGATATCCATCTCTCCTGACTCCATGACTCTCCCCTTCCCCACTCCTCCATGTGAAATGTATAGAATTGAACAATGAATGAAAGACAGATGGAATGTTGAGAACTCTCTCACGCTTTTGGTGACTTCTGGTGGTAGCAGAATACCGTGGAATTTTTCAAGAAACAACAGGCAGACAAATTTAAAATGGTATATATATATATATTATTTTTTTTTTTTACAGTACCTTGGTTAAATAAAAATATGAAAGAATGATACATGAATTCGCATATGCGATTCATTAAAAAGTAATCGTAATTGAATCTTTAATTAATACTTTTATTTAATACGTCCTGTCTAAAACTTAACATTTAAGAAATTAATTATCCAAATGAATATAATTATTCGTAACAGTTTTCATGTTTCCTGCAAACAGTTACTGTTAAAGACTTGTGGTTGGTTTACTGTTTATATAGTATATATAAATATTAAACCAACAACAAGTCTTATAGTATATTTATATAGTATGGAATTTTTCAAGAAACAACAGGTAGGGAAATTTAAAAAGGTTTTTTATTTTTTTATTTATTTTTTTTTTTTTTTTATTTTTTTTTTACAGTGCGTTGGTTAAATAAAAATATGAAAGAATAATACATAAATTGGCATATGCGATTCCTTAGAAAGTTATCGTAATTGAATCTTTAATACACTTTATTTAATATGCCATATCTAAAACACAACAACACAACATTTAAGAAATTAATTATCCAAATAAATATAATTATTCGTAACAGTTTTCATGTTTCCTGCAAACAGTTACTGTTAAAGACTTGTGGTTGGTTTACTGTTTATATAGTATTGCTTATATTGATATAGTACTGGATATACAATATTGCTTATACTATTTATAGAGTCAATTTTTAATAATAATTTGACTCTGAATCAGAAAAATTTAAATAAATAAAATTTTTCATTTTAAATAATTTTTAATTGCACATAAAAAAAAATTCAAAATTCAAATCTCAAAATAATAACTTTTGTAGTTAAATGCTTAAAAAAATATCATCATCACAAAGTTGTTTTTTTAATTTTACTATATATAGTTATATAGTTACTAGTATAATTTTAATATATTGCGAATTATGATTGTCAATATTAAAATAATATATATATATATATATATATATATATATATAAGCAATTTTCAAAAATGTATTGTTTTATAAGCCGTACTTTACTTTTCCTGTCGTCATATTCATTTATCAATGAAAAATTACACTTGGCTACAAAACTATTAATGCTAATTATAAAAAAAGAAAGTATCATTTATTTGTATTTTACAAAATTATGTTTAGTATTAGTTTTCCTACATATCGCCTTTCCTTCTGCTCTTGTATATTATCCACAAAATAATATCTCAGTTGAAGCATTAATATTAAAGATATTGTAATTTTTTTAGAGATAGACTTCAGCCTTAAAGGAACATATTTTAATTCTTATGTTTCGATTTAAGGCCGATTTATGAAGATTCATTAATATAAATTTTACTCTATATTAGAAAACCAAAAACTTCTGCAAATAATTTTGAACCTTTCTATTATCTTTTCATTTTTATTATTAATTTAATATGGTTTATTTTGTTTTTAGATAGATATTATTATGGATTGAAACCACTCTGTTAGCTCTGCACCTTCTTACTTCTGTACAATACTTCTGGGAATACTTTCCAATTTTAGGATTTAATATGTCTAAAAGTGATATAGAAATTATAGCATTCCTCGCGGTTACATTTACCGAATTTCGAGCCCTGCTTTGTAGGTCCAATGACACATCCGTCTCTTACGATATATATCGTAATATATGAAAAAAAAAATTTCTAAGCAAATAAATTTTTTAAAATTGTTGTAATTCTCAAAAAACAAAGATATATTTTTTATCTTAAATTAAAACTTAATCGAATTCTATAACTTCATGATTTGTTAAAATATTTTTTTCAGTGTGGGCTTTTGGCAGCCTATTTAGAATTTATCGGTTGTGTTTGATTTTTCTCTCTTAAAAGTAAAGCTCAATGATAGGTAACTTTCAAAATTTTAAATTTCGATTGAAATTTAATGCTAAAAGTTTCATTTTCTAATTATATTTTATAAGCAATATGCATAAGACTAATACAAAAAAAAACTGAAAGATCTTCAAAAGATTGAATGATACTTTCGAAAAAAAAAAATTTTTTTTTTTTTTTAAAGAACAGCAGATTTTGCTTAATATTTATAATATTCATAGTTGACTTTTAACTCATAGCGTAACAACATAATCAGAAACTTTAGACACCTTATCTTCAGACAAGCAGCTTGGCTTGCCTTAGATTCACAATAAATGCTCTTATGTTAATTGTGATTGAAAGTAATAATATATTCGTATGTATACTAGCTCTTTAATAAGACTGTATGATCGCAAAAAACAAATTTAATCTTCAAAAGTGTTAAAAAATTCTAAACTACATTAATTCATTTCTACAATATTTGTTTTATAAGCATCTTAAGACCTGATTTGAACTATTTTATCTGACCCTATAATTACTTAATAATTTCATCTAATTTTTAAAAAAGCAGAGTTTTTTTTTTTTTTTTGCTATATAATTTACAAATGTATATTTTCTATAAAAAATATTTGTTGTTAAAAATATTTTTATGAATTTGAATGAATGAATTTAAGAATAAAATTAATTTTTTCATATATGATACAGACCTTTTCGCAAAGAATAAAATTAAAATTTTCTTTAGTTAGGTAAAATTGAAAAGTTTTAAATAATTATAAAGTATATAATTCATACAAGACGTCCACAGAAAATATTAATAAATATTTTCTTCTAAAAAGACAAAGATTTTCAATTCAAAAATAATACTTTATTCAAATAATAATTTTAATAAATCCATTCACTTTTGCAAAAACATGTTTCATATGTTAGACTAATTTTTATTTCAGTAGTTTAAAATTAAATGTTTTATGAAGCAAATGTTATTTCATCAACAAAGAATACGTAATGTAATCGCATTGTCAAATTCGTAATAGCTATAAAAATAATATGATATGGAATGCTACTGTGTTTTTCATACCATATCTGATATCATATTCAAAGTAAACTACTTAATTTCTTAGTGTAACTATTATTACAGTACATATATAATTACATATAGTACAAATTTAATAACATTTCTGTCTTAGGAAATATTGCCGAAAGTATTTGGCTTGCAATCTCAGATTTAAGCGAGCCAAAAAAAAAAAAAGGTTATTTCTCGCAAATACAGAGCCAAAGGGACTTACAAGGGTTGCTAGACTTATAATATCCAAAGTACTGTTTTGATTGGACGCTCAACTTTTTCCTACTACACAGAATGAAATCAGTCAATGGGATTGGCCAACGTTGATGAATAGAGGGGCGAGTTCCCCAAAACTGGTTAGGAAGGTATAAAAGGAACAACTCGGCCACTTCGTCCTTTTTCGTGAAACAGTTTATCTTGAGCTGCGCGCAAAAAATATTTCGTTTTCTGTTGTTGAAATCGTCTGATCTACTATGGCCAATTTTGATTTTCCGTTTTCGCCCTCCCCGTTCATGAATTCAAGTTTCCATCCGAAGAATAGATTGCAAACATCGACAGATATTGCAAGAATGAGTTTCATGTTGCTAAAAAACGTCGATTATCTGATTTGAATTTGGGGGAATACTCAATGCGTGAAAAACGAGATCATTTCGTTAATACTCAAGAGAGTATAAGAAAATATTTTGATTTCTCTCGAAAATTATGTACAACTTAAATTTGATAAGAGTGTGAAGTTGAAACCAGCTTGTCAATCATGACCAAGAGAAAAGCAAGCGTATTTCCCATATTTCGAAAACTTGGTTTCTTAATGCAGCTGTGTACAGAAGAATTTTTCACAATTCTCTTATTCAACTGATCGCAACTGCTTTTAGCACCGGAAATAAACATAACCGAATGGTTTCTGAATTTGAAAACCATCACAATTGAGGAAATTATGTTTCATGATAAAATGATAGCAGAATCTTTCCTGGCAGAACTAGCAAAAAATCGTGCTAAAATTAGCGAAATCCTTCCCATCAAGTATGGTTCTAATTTCAAGAACGATATTGTTTAGGCAATTCGGATTCATTCCGATATTTTTGAAGTTTCAGAATACATTGGTTTTCATAGTGAAGACTATGAAAGGATGAAAAACTTTTTTAGAAATGGCTGGTATGTTGACATTTTTTAAATCTTGTTTATAAGTGATTTCTTCTTTTTAAATTTAATTTTATGGAAATTGTATGTATTTTTGATTTAAAAAATTCGTGTGAAAATATAATTTTCTTTGAATAAACTTTTATTACTTATACAGATGTAGTTCTATAAATATATTCACTTAGACATCTTCTTTTGTTTTACAGCCGACGTTCAATGGATGGATTACAAAAACCTCAAGGAATAAATGACAGAAGACATTTCCTGTTGCTTCTGACTTTTACTTGTTTTAACTCCAGATGGTTTGATCCTGAAGCGGCTGCCAGTCTTAGGCTATTGTGGAGGTCCCTGCCTGATGCATATTTGACATATCAAGAAATGCAAGAAACATTTCGAATGCAATTACAAGCATCTGAATTGGAAAACTTCTTCGAATTTTACCAAGAAATTGTACAAGAAAACTGTCATGTAATGAAACCTAGACGTCTAATGGACTTATGTCGGGGGACAATAAGAAAAGAATTGGACGCTAATAAGTTGTATCTACCAAATGCCATCGAAGAGTTGATGGTACCTCGTCGAATGAAGAGATTTTTAAATCTTTCAGATTTGTACGAGCCGTTTTGTCTTTCCGAAAATGAATCGGATGATGAAACCCAGAGTGAAGCGGATGAAGACTTGAACATTAAAATCTTCGTTTAATTCTGGATTGGTTTCATGTGTGTTTTGTATGCAATCCATGCAATTCCATTTTTTTAATGCATTGTAATTTTGCATGTTTACTATAGCAAGTAAGGAAAATATGCCTAATGGGGAATCCCGACTTACTTGGCTTCATTTAAAGGGGATAATGCATCTGGCACTTTACCTCTTAGGTGATGTGGAAAAAAAGTGTAAAACGAAATTTGAACAATTGCAATTGTGCGCTTTTTTTCAGGTATATAAACAGGTATTGTACTCTTTTTTTTTTCCTTTTTATATGTGTTAATTTAAACCGTTTTTGATTTAAGTAAAGACTTTAGAATTTAAGTAAAGCATTGGAGCTATTTACTTCTTGCTGTGTTTAAACTCTTAAGCCATCAAAATTCACTGAAACGCAAGAAAATGTAAATTTTTCATACAATTATTATATATTAAAACAGTGTGGCTGTAATCAGGTCAGTGGCTAATAAAATGTTTAGATGCTACTGAGAATAAAAAAAAAAAATAGAAAATTATTTTGAAAATTTTTTGGATTTTGGGATATAATTTTTTTTTTTTTTTTTCGATGAAGGTAATAAGTAAAGGATGATTAAAAAAGCTAATAGATTAGTTGTTGTAATAAAGGATGGTTTATTGATTTATTATTATTTTAATCCTTTCAGAAAAACCTCTTTTTACATTATTAAATTTTATAATCTCTTTCTAAAAGTGAAATGAATTTATATGAATGATATGAAACAAATTAATCTATTTCATTAAATACAAAATTAGAATTTATTTAAATTAATATAAATTTAAACATGGTGTATAATTTACCATAACAAAACGTAAAAATTATGTTACAGAAAATATTAATTGCTTTATGGAAAAGCAAAATTTGGATAAAAGGGCTTGCAAATTAAAATATTTATTTTGATTATGTAAACAAAATGTATATTCAAATTTAATTCTTTTCAATTCACTTAAGAATTGTTTTTTATGGCTTTGAACTTTAAGTGCTGGGGAACGTGTTGGGGAACGCTTAAGGGTTAACCCTTCTGGGAACACTTTGAAACTCTTCCGAATCTGCATGACTATAGCAGGAAACCCGTTAAATTTCCACTAAGTTACAACGATGTGAACACACTCATAAGTTGGCATCTGATTATTAGTTGGTTGTTGTCCCTCGGCAAAGTAAGCATCCCACCCTCTAGCACTCTACACACTGGGTTTATTAACTTATTTACATATTATAATTCCTTATATTGAAGGCCCGTTTCAAACATTGTTTAAAAAATTTTTGACGATGTCTCGCATTTCTCCCAAAGAATATAGCAAATAAAAATTATTGGTCTAATCAGTAGTAGTATGCGGCCTGAATGACTGAGTGGCTAGCGCTCTGTACCACAGGTTTCGGGTTCGAGTCTCGGAAGTGCCATGGATGTTTGTAGTGGTTCGGAATCCACTTTAAAAAGTAGGTCCCGGTCTAATAGGATCGTAGAGCGTTGCGGGGGCATTGTTACTCCGCGTCCGTGGCTTATCCTCAAGTTACACTCGCCCCATGGGTAATGCAAAGTGAGTACGTCTGTGCAGCACTTGCCTTAAGGCATCCAAGACCAAACTGTCTACGTTTGCCAGCTGCATTAGAAAAAAAAAAATTAGCTTGAAGTAATAAATATCACTTTTTGTGAATTTCTGTAACTATCGAAAACTACTAAAATAGCTTTAAAACAAACTTGTACCTCTACTTTTAATTTCGATTTTAACTTCTCTCTCTATGTATATGTTTTCCTCAATAATTTTGGTTTCGCTTTAGATTTTGTATTTGAGTAGCCAATTTTATGCAATTTAATACATCATAAAAACAGTTGTGATATAACTAGTAATTCCTTTCCCTAACTAAAATCAAAATTAAACAGCGCTATCTGAAATGGATCTTTCTCTTTATTTATACAAAGGTTTTTAGTAATATTTTGTGCAAAATATAGTTAATTTTATGCATGTATTTCATCAGACTGATAATTACTTTTACAGAGATTTTGAAATAAGTATATTTATAAAATTAAATTAATATCAAATTAGTTTTTAAAGATTACAAATAGATTATCAAAAAAGTATTTGAAATTCAACGTTTTGAAAAACTTATAAGCATTTAATAACAAAACAATTAATTTGGGACTAATAAAGGCTTTATAATTTATGTACTATATGGATTGAATTATATATTCAAAATT
>BPLR01011324.1:0-113447 GCA_021605095.1 Caerostris extrusa | reverse complement strand
ATTTATAAGGAAATAAATATATTTTTATTCGATTATAAGTAATATTTTTTTTATTTTTCTTATCAATGGGAAATATACCTCAAGTATGCCCCGATAAATGAATTTCACGCATGGCTGTACTGAAGATGCATGGAATTATCAATAGTAAGTAAGTGGATACATAATATTACATACATATTAGTAATAAGAGAAAAGACTCAAAACAAGGGAATAAAGATATGCTGTATAGTTCATTGACTTTAGTCCAAAGTCGATCTACGTCTGATAAGGAAAATACAGTCTACAAACAGTCAGAAGTCACATAGGCCTTCAGTCCTGACTCTGAGTTTCTTACCAGTTCTGCAGTGGAACGAATGGGGTTTGTTCCATTATCATCGATGGCATTACCCACACACGGCTTTACTGTGGTCACGATTTTCTCCCGCAACACCTCCACATAATTAAACTGGCTCCTAACCCTATCTGTCCCCTGTGTGCACAAACAGGAAGAAATGAATATCCATCACCCACTTTCTTCCCGTACTTTCATTCCTCCTGTTTCTTTATGGAAACGTTATTGGATTGCCAGACTTGGCCATGGATTAACTTAATTGTCATATTTTCATCTTGTTCTTTGTATTTATTTTTTAATGATATCTGATGTCTTTTAAACTTGTCATTGGAAACAAAATATGTAGTTCGTGTTGTATTCTTTTACTTTATCTCAGTTGGTAGAAATGTTCGTAAAGAGTTGCAAATAAATCAATTTGTTGTCAAGATTGCATTATGAAGCTATCAAGAAAATTAAGCAAATGATTGTTTCTAAATAAAATAAGCGACCAGACGCATTACTTTGGAAATCATATAATTATGTATAGAATTTTATATAAGTATATCACATTTACAATTGTTTAAAATTATAACTCAGATAAGGAGAAATAAATAAAAAAAACACTTTCTTTCTGGCTCAAACTGCAAATCACGAGAGGATTCTAATCTAAAATAGCCCAATCCCTCTTTTGATTTACTTCAGATACCCCTAATTTGCAAAAGTTTATTCCCCCTCTTCCAATCCAGGGAATCTATAGCTAAAGCCAGAGCAAAAGGTCCCGACAACTCTCCTTGCAAGGACGATCCTCAAACATTCCTAAGCTTTTGGGAAGAGACAGCAATGAGAGAAAGGCTTAAAAAGCTTCTGCAATTTCACCCTAACTGACAAATCAGGCTGCAGATAGAAAAGCATTTCCACCATTCACTCTGCCCGGCTCTTCAATTGGCAGTACTTAGTATAATCCAGACTAGGCCAAAACTTTCTTGAGAGCTCTTCCACTTTCATTTCACCATGGATAGAACTTGAAGGTCCTCATTTAAGAAGACGGCGTAATCAATACCAGGAAGTCAGCATCTGCAGGAAGCTTTGTCTACGGCCCGAAAATTTCATGAGATAAGTTCGTCATGTTTCCCCATATAAGATGTTCAGGTTCAAATGTAGACTTAATTTACTGTCTAAGAGTAATGCCATCAGGTTAGTTGATCGTTTTGAAAGTTTTATAAATACAGCATTTATTGTCAGTCAGAGTAGGCCTCTTCAAATCTTCTTTTTCTATTAATTTTTAAGTGCTTACTTTAAAAGATTGCAAATTTGCTAGAATTATTTATCAGGCCTTAGTATTTTAAGAATTTTTCAAAAGTACATAAACGGTAATACGTTATAGTGTTCGCAAATTTTAAAAGAAAGAAATATATGATATCTCAATGTTCAATTTCTCAATGGAAAATATTCGTGATCAATTTTCTATTGGTCAGAACACATCTTTTTCTAATGTTTTTATCCAAAATGTATTCTTTAGAATGATTATGCATAACTTTAAAAAATTGCTAAAACGTATTAATTTTATCAATGCAATTTTATCAACAGTAAAATTTTAAAAATTCTTGTCAGTTGTTTTTTCAAGTTCTTCAAAGTAAAAGAGTTTAATTTAATTAAGATTAATAAATATGAACATTTTCCATTTGATTAATTACATAAAAACCTTTAATAATCTCATACAAGCAACTGATTTAAATATATCACTTTGGCAATTAAAAATGTTAAAAAATAAACAAAATGTTAAATATTATTCATAATTCAATGCTCTTAAATACGTTTCAAAATACTCTTTATTAAAGAAAAATAATAATATGTAATGGTTTTTACACATTATTATTATTCACAGATATTTTAACATTGACTTACTTATTAAAATTAAGAAAAAAATGTTTATTTCTCAATAATTTTAATAAATTCAAAGGAAAAGTTTACAATTTAAAAACATGCAATATTTTTAATTTAATTAATTATTTAAAAATTATTCTCTAGTTAGTAAAATACACAAACAAATTCTAAACCGAGGTTTCCTGTGTGTATAATAATAAAATGTTATCAAACATTCTTTTAAATGATAAATAATTTATATATATAATATTATTTCACTATTTTTAAATGAAATAATATTCAAAAGGTTATATATTTATTTATTATACTTCTTATAGAACGAAACTCTTCTTCACATGGAATTTTTTTCCTTAACAAACTTCAACTTAATACCTTTGTTTAAATTTATCAGCTAACTTTAATCTAGTACAGATTTCGAAATGTACCAAACGATTTCCTATTTAATTTATTTAAAAAGTACGAAATGACTTCCTATTTAATTTATTTAAAGTACGAAATGACTTCCCCTATTTAATTTATTTAAAAGTAAAATTTACATTAATTGACTAAGAATATTTGAGAATTCAGAACAAGAAATAAAATACTTAGCAAAACGAAAAAAAATAAACGAAAGGACACTTTTCGAACAGTTCTAACTGTTCTATTTTCAGTAGAAAAATCTTAGAGTAAGAATAATGAAAGCTGCTGATAGTTCTATTCGATTTTTCAAAGTCTCTATTTGATATTCACAGTGAATGGATTCAGTTTCTTACACGACAAAAATAGAGAACAGCTGACCATACTCTTTAAAGACTGCCTAAGTCAGCCCTTTCTATTTGCATACATCAAACAATATGCGTTTTCAGCAATGCCATAGACAGTTGCAGACGGTCTATTTTCTCTCATATTCAGGGAGCTCAATTCAATTTAGATAATCTGAATTCTTTTGTTTCAAGAAAATTTGCACATTAAACTATAAAAAGTGATTACATGAAATATTCATGGAGAAAAAGTTGTATGCCTTGTTTTCTGAAGTCTATATGATATTTACAAAGAAAAAGTACTTTAACATAAAACTTTTTTTCTCTGACAGCTGGTATCTTATTGATAGCTAACAAACTTTACTTTTCACGAAAAAAATTTAATCAAAAGAGTAGATTTTAACAATAAAAAATTTTTTTTTACATTTGGTAATTCAATTTTTTAAATAATTTTTTGTTTACAGAAATCAGCTTTTAAAAAAGCACTTACACTCAAGAGGCCAAAACATTATGACCACCCCTACATTTTGCCATGAACTCGCCTGGATGACGTGGAAGGCACGTGATCAGGTGGAAGTGGTATTTAACTGGTATTAAGTGGTGGTATTAATCCATGCCAAGGCGGGTTGAAGCTGTGTTGCCAAAGGTAGGCCAACTCGTTATTGACAGGTGGTCATAATGATTTGGCTGTTGAGTGTATTATATTTAATATTCACTTTTTTTTGTTTTTGTTTTTTGTTTTATAACAATACATTATTTTATTTTCTACTACAAATTAAGCAAGAATAGAAGTTTAAAATTTTATATATTTTTTTATAAATTTTAAAATCAGAATTTCATGTAATCACTTTACAATTGCTATAATATAATTCAGATTTTCAGATATATGCAGAAAGTAATTTGAAAAAGTAATAAGATAAGTAGAAAGTAATAAGATATACAGAAAGTAATTTTTAACAAAAAAAATAAATATTTTTGTCTCTATTCAGTATGATAAAAAAAGTTTTACTTCTTTTATACTAAGTAATAAATTAATTATACTTCAAACAAATTTAATATTTTTTTTTTTTTAAATCTGATTATGAAAAAAATATGCTTTTATAAAAATTGGAAATTGAAATTAATTCTTCGATTAAATATTATTAATCGATTATTATAAGAAACAGATTGTTAAAAATACAAACACTGAAAAAGAAAACTTAATGAAAAAGGGAATTAGGTTTAATAGAAAGATTTATAATACTAAATATTACTAGCTTATATAATTTATTTCTGAAAGGTAATAATAAAGGTCATCATTGAATGCATGAATATCACAGAAATGAGAATGAACTTATCATTCTGTAAATACTATATATACATATATATATATACATATATACACACACACACACATGCATATATACACACAAACACACACACACATATATGTGTGTGTGTGTGTGTGTGTGTGTGTGTGTGTGTGTGTGTGTATGTATACATATATTGAAAGGTACAAATTAAATTTTTTTAATTGTAATCACTACCACCCATGGCTAAGATAACAAATAATGCTTTTATCAGCTTTTAAACAGAATTTTTATCTCGGATATTTTCAATCTATATTCAAAGCCAATTCATTAATACATTTTTTTTTTTACTATTTCTTTCATGTTGAACTTTAATATATCCACCTCTTTTCAGAAACGCCGAATGAAATCTTTAAAAAAAAAAAAACGAGTTCGATCCCTTTTAAGTACAAGAATTTAAAGGAAATATGTTTTTTTAAAAATATTTCGCAGAAAAACGTTTGGTATGAATAAAACCGCTTTCAACAACTTCTATCTCGAACAATTCAAGAAAAATGGATGTTCCAAAACTATGAAAGAACACTCCCTGTTTATTTTTAGAATACTTTTTTTAACATTTTTTTTAATGTATTTATTTGTAACATATTTGATCATATATAATGAAAAATAAAAAATAAAAAAAAAAAAAAATTCAAACAGAAACTTTCTAATGAAAAATGTCATCTACTAAGTCTTTCGACGATTTTTAACATTTTAAGACTTGATCAAATTCGATAACTTCGTTCTTTCCGTATTTGTTCTTCTTCTTATGAAATAAAAATGGTCAATAAGCGAAGTTTTTTGTTCTTAAAAAGAATATATAGAAATAAATGTAGCGAACACCTTATTAGATTTAGTCGAATAGTTGAAGAATATCTATACGAAAAGAGGCAGAAAAACACGACTTTTTCTGTATTATAAAAATCCCAAGTCAGTGGAGGTAAAAGCCGAAAAATTGAGTTACCATTCAAGCTGACAACAAACTTCTTGATGTAGAAATAATATTTTTCGGAATCCATTTTTGCAGCATATAAATTTTAATAGTTCTTTACAAAGAATTCCCGACGTTGCCATTCGCGAGAGGTACTAAGTTATAATTTATTTAAAGAAATATTTTTCTATATATAAAAATACATTTCGAATTTTATTTCTTTAAGGATATGGTATGGCTTAAAATAGTATTTAACATAACAGAAGTTTTTTATAAGAATATAACGTTTATAAATTGAATTTATGAACTAAAAAAGATTCGCTGGAAGTCTGGAAATGTAATCATTTTTTTTTTTTTGTTGTTTTTCTTTTCAAGATTCCTGGCCATTTTACTACAGAAAATGTATATGAAAAATGAACAGATTTTCACTGATATATGAAATGTTAGATACAAATATATGACGTACTAGATATTTTTTTTTTTTGTTTAATTTAGGTTTATATCAGAAAAAATTCCAAACGCATTTTGCTTATGAAATCAAAATATGAAAATTATAAATAAAACTATGATTTTAAATAGTTTTATATATTTTTTAAATTATATTAAAATATACCTAAGTCAATTAAATTAAATATTATCAACACAAAAATATGTTCTATTTCGACCATGCTTAATACGTTACAAGAGTATGCTGATATCAACTTGACACTAAGATATGACAATTTAAAATACACAAATCGATATTGTCACGACATTAAAAGAAGTTGATTTGGTAAAATCAAAAATAGGAGCCGTTGGGATATGGTGTCAAAAACTCTTTTCGCCCGAAGTGTTCCAAGTAACGCGTTGCGATTGTAAGTAAAGGGAATTGCAAACCTGGGTTAAGCAGAAAAATTGGTTACCGCATTCGGTGACTTATAACACAATTGATGCCACAAAAGTCGCCTGATCCCAACGGCCCCTATTCAGCGATTTGGCCCGTTGGTTTATCTAAAACTTAGAAAAATAATTTGCTATTTAAACAAAGATTTCTTTTATGAGAAATATATAATATATATATATATATTAATAAAAAAATTAAGATAATTACTTAATTTTTGAATAGATACATAATATTTGTATTTATACAAATATTAAAAAAAAATAATGCACATATTTTTTTTGTGTCAAAAAATTTCCGTTTGAATCTTATAATAACTGCACAGTCTACATCTAACTCATAAGTTTTTTAAATCAATAAATATTTGTATAAATAATACAAGAAATTCATAAAATACTCCGAAATCAATAGAGATCTAAGAGATCTTAGTAATTCATTTCTTAATTTCGATTTCATAAAATGACTGTAATCTTTTTAGTAAAAATCAGATTTATAAATATATTTTATAAAAAATTATATGAAATTTTCTAAATTTATCCCCTACATATTAACAATCCAATTCCACAAAAATATTATTGCATATAGTAGGTGGGAAATATAAATGATGTTCAAGATACCATCAGACACATTCCTGTCTAAAAAACTCCAAACTATATCCACAATGCAAAAAAGACACGAATCCAGTCCCGAAATGTGAAACAAATGACAAAAACCCCACCAACAAATCTCAAAGTAAGAAAAACAAAGAATCATTTCTGAAGAATCTTTATCAATAACCTCCTCTTCTTTTTTTTTTTTCACAGTCAACAAAGCCGGAGGAAATATTCCCTCTCGACAGCAAAACTGAAATAAACATCTCGTATATCATCTCGCTAGGTATTTTTCTTCCTCCATTTTAGTTACTTTTCGAACACATCTGTGCGCGTTCGAGTAATTTGTCTTCGAAATCTTGATTCTCGCCTCCTGCGGGATTTCTCGGAATTTTCTTGGAAAATTTTCTGCTCAATGATTTGTGAATGAAAACAGACACAAGGCAAGGGTGCGAAACAAATGATCGAAACAGTCTCTCGCAATAAATGAGAAAAGTTTTATTGAGTTTGTATGTTTGTTGCAAAAAGCAAGGTTTATCTTCTTTTTGTTGGTGTGTTTCGTAATTATGGGGAATATATATCATGGTGGAAGTCGCGAATATTTAGAAATGACTAGATGTCATATTTTTCTAATTTTTTTTTTCTGAATTTCATTGTGTCTTTTTAGGAATAAATTTTTAATTAATTCTACCTATAACGCCTTCAAGAAGACTGCCACTGTCAAGTTCATGGAACACTTAATTTTTATTTACAGTTACATATATATATATATATATATATGCTATATATATATGCAGAATTCTATTTACAAATTATGATCCATAAAAAAGTGAAAATTAAACATATCAATTGGTTTTCAGGTGCAGTTCACTCCAATGACGGAGATATCTTCAGAGTTCTCGAGTTTAAGACGAATCTATTTCACCAGGTCTGCGGCAGGCCTCAATTATCACACGGCGTGATGCCACGAAATCGCAAGGAGCCTCACTTTTAAAAATTTTTTCGACCCCAAGGTCGCACAGACGCCAATCGCTAATTTCACTAGGTCTCTCGATTATATGATGCCGAATATCTGCTATCAGATTTGATCGACAAGTTGTCCCCATTAGTACACTCACTTATCGCATGTAATATAACTACCCACAATTAAACTCGTCTGCTATACATTACTTGGCTCTCCTGAGAATGAAATGTCAAAATTTTCTCGTGAATCTCATATATATATAGAGATATATATATATATATATATATATATATATATATATATATATATATATATATATATTCACATCAGACTCTTAAGCTCTAAATCAATAAATATTTTGTATACATAATATAACATATTCATAAATTACTACGAAATCATTAGAGATCTAAGAGATCTATTCATTCATCTCTGAAATTTGCTTTGATAAAATAACTGTAATCTTTCAGTACATATCAGAATTATAAGCATATTTAATAAATATCTTACGAATATTTTTAAATTTATTCCATTGTATAATAACAACACAATTCCCCAAAAATACTATTGCATATAGTAGTGGGAAATATAAATGATCTTCAAGATACTATCCGACACTTTCCATGTATCAAAACAAACTATATCCACAATGCAAAAAAGACACGAATCCAGCTCGAAATGTGAAACAAATGACAAAAACTCCTGCCAACAAATCTCAAAGCAAGAAAGAACAAAGAATCATTTCGTAGAATCTTATCAATAACCTCCTCTTTTTTTTTTTCACAGTCAACAAAGCCGGAGGAAATATTCTCTCGACAAGCAAACTGAAATAAAAACATCCTCGTATATCATCTCGCTAGGAGTATTTTCTTCCTCCATTTTAGTTACTCAAGCACATCTGTGCGTGTTCGAGTAATTTGTCTTTGAAACCTTGATTCTCGCCTCCTGCAGTTTCTCGAATTTTCTTGGAAAATTTTCTGCTCAATGATATGTGAATGAAAACAGACACAAGGAAAAAGGATGAGAAACAAATGATCGAAACAGTCTCGAAATAAATGAGAAAAGTTTTATTGAGTTTGTATGTTGAAAAAAGCAAGGTTTATCTTCTTTTGTTGGTGTGTTTTTGTAATTATGGGTGGAATATATATCTTTGATACGAAGGTGGTAAGTCGCAAACATATAGAATTAACGGCATTTTCTGGACTTCATTGTGTCTTTTTAGAAATAAATTTGGACTTTTATTCTAAAAATCATATACTGTGACTTATATAGCGTTTGGTACGCTTATGGTAACACCCTACATGTAAATAATGTATACAACATGCAGCAACTTGAACAAAATCCGAGTTGAGTAAGTTGGATTTGTAATGTCCTGGGCCTTTGCTAGCCTATAACAACTTCAAGAAGAGGGACTCTTTCAAGTTTATGGGAACACTTTAATACTTAAAAGCATTTATGTTAATATATAGAACTTAATGCCCACTGAACACTACAGTTGGTTTAAAGTGCAACTCATGCAAAAATACCTTGTAATTTCGATTCAAAATAGCACTGGTAGCCGAATTCACTTTTTATGTCACTTACAGCGCCATCTATCAATACACTTTGAACTTTTTCATGCTGTACTGTTTCCCCCTTCTTCAAGTATCAAGTATCTTCAGTTCAAATTAGAATTCATTGAGACAAGTGGTTCTTTTTTACAGCATTTTGAATGTCGGACTTTATATTCACCTTGTATATATACAAAATTTGTTAAAGGTACTTAATGCGTTACATATTATTTTCGTGTCAAAAATTTGCATTACAATCTTATAATAAGAGTTAGATGTTAGACTGTGCAATTAAATTCTAATTCAATAAATATTCGCACATAAATAATATAAGAGATTCATAAAATACTCCGATATCATTGGAGATCTAAGAATTCTATTCATCCATCTCCGAAATTTGCTTTCATAAAATGACTGTAATCTTTCAGTACAAATCAGATTTATAATCATATTTTATAAAAATCTTACGAAGATTTTTAAATTTATTCCCTTGTATAACAACAATCCAATTCCACAAAAATACTATTGCATATAGTAGTAGTGGGAAATATAAATGATTTACAAGATACCGCCAGACACATTCCATGTCTAAAAACAAACTATATCCACAATGCAAAAGACGCGAATCCAGTCCCGGAAATGTGAAACAAATGACAAAAACTCCACCAACAAATCTCAAAGCAAGAAAAACAAAGAATCATTTCGAAGAATCTTATCAATAACCTCTCCTCTTCTTTTTTTTTTTTCGCAGTCAACAAAGCCGGAGGAAATATTCCTCTCGACAGCAAAACTGAAATAAACATCTCGTATATCATCTCGCCAGGAGTATTTTTTTCTTCCTCCATTTTATTACTTTTCGAACACATCTGTGCGTGTTCGAGTAATTTGTCTTCAAATCTTGATTCTCTCCTCCTGCAGTTTTCTCCGGAATTTTCTTAGAAAAATTTCTGCTCAATGATATGTGAATGAAAACAGACACAAGGAAGGGGTGTGAAACAAATGATCGAAACAGTCTCGCAATAAATGAGAAAAGTTTTATTGGGTTTGTTTGTTTGCTGCAAAAAGCAAGGTACACCTTCCTTTTGTTGGTCTGTTTTGCAATTATAGGTGGAATATATATCATTGATACGAAGGTGAAGTCACAAACATTTAGAATTAATGACATTTTTTTTTTTAAATTTCGTTGTGCCTTTTAGGATTAAATTTTGAATTAACTCCTAAACAATCATAGATTGTTGCGACTTATATAGCGTTTATGGTAACATCTATATGTAAATAATGTATAAAGTTGTGTGTAACTGTGGAAAGAACCGAGTTCAGTGAGTTGGTGCCGAGAAGAGGGACTGTAGTGATACGAGTGAGTGTAAGTGTAACAGGAGTGAGGGTGTAACGTTTCGGCCTATACTAGATCTATAACGACTGCAAAAGAAGAAGCCACTTTCAGGTTCATGGGAACTACTTAACTTTTATTTACAAGTATCATATATGCATATATGCAGAACTCCATTTACAAATTTATGATTTACAAAAAAATAAATAAAATAAGGATATTAATTGTGGAGTTCACTCCAAGGACGTAGATTTTTAGAGTTCTCGACTCTAAGACGAATCTATTTCACCAAGTCTGGGGCAGACTTTAATTATCATATGGTGTAATACACGAAACGACAAGGGGCTCACTTTGTAAGCGGGCGGAAATTCCGGCCTGTTTAATCGCTTTGAGAAAATGAAAAACTACACTTCTTGTCGACTCATCGCAGAACTCTCATTTTTCTTTTCCAAAAACCTTCCTTTACGAAAATCAAAGAGGGGGTCAGCTTTCCGTCATTTCTTATGGGAGTGGACGTTTCTTCAGCCTATGCTTTTCACCAATCATAATGCTGCAACTGATTGCATTAGTTCTACAAAATGAGTTTTGTTATTTGATAAAAATTATGCATAGAACTAGAAAAAGATTTTTGTGAATATTCAAAAATTTTTCGTAATTTTCAAATATAAATTGATGGCAGTTATATTAAAAAAGAGATAAAAGATGAAAAGAAATTATTAAATGAAATGAATATGTTTTTTATTAAAAGACCTATTGAAAAAAAATTGTTTTAATTTTTTTTCTTACTAATTTCATTTCTTTATATAAATTTTTAATTCATATTAAATGTCATTGCAAAATCTAAAGTAATTCTTACTATCATCCTGGAAATCTCAATCTATGCAAAATACACAATGTTGCAAATGTACCTTACACAGTACTTATAATGCACATAGTACGATTAATGATTTGCACACAAGGCATATTTTTATAATAAAAGATATGCTAATTAATTAAATTTTCAACTACATTAATGATTATAACTGTAAATATTATTCGAATAATAACAAATGACTTCCAATAAACAAAAATTCCTGTATGGTACTTTTCTTTATAGAGACATTCTTAACAATAAATAATCTTTTATATAAAGTTTTATTCATATTTTGAATAAATAGTAACCTAGCAACAAATGACATTTCTTTCTCAAAAGTATGAATCTAAATACTTTTGATCGAATCACTTAAGCTATTGAAAAGACATTTTATCCAAAAAAATTTTTTTAAAAAGTCAGATCTGGTACGTGATAAAGATACATGTACCTGAGAATGCAATATTTTTCTCGAAAAAGATATCCTATAAGATCTGCGGGCAACTCCGTAACGTCTCTGGATAAAAAATAATAACATCTACAAGGAAGTTTGAAACTCCAAACTCCATATTTTTACGAACTAAAATCTCCTGGCATTGATCTCTATATCCGTTTTCTATGTCTTGCGAGATGATTTGAAGAAGCTTTTCTGGGATTAGACGATTTTTTTTTTTTTACTTCTGTTTACAGCTATTTAGAAAATCGGATTTACTGGATCTGACAGGTTGTTAGCTTACTGTAAATGTCAGATAAACAATAATTCGAAAGGATTTGATCTCGTTTTCTACTGTAAACACTGGTTGGTAGATGTATAGACATTTGTAAAAGAAATATAAAGAAATGTCTTTTTTTATTTTTAAAATAGTAAATAAATATTTATATAATATAATAATACAAATGAATATAAATTTAAAGTAGACTATAAAAGATTATACTATAATATAAATTCATGCTTTCATAGCTCAAATACTTTTGAACTATTCTTTGTTTTTGCTTTCTCACCTTGCAGAATTCACAATCAAGGAGAATCGTTTTTCAGAAAAAGTAAAAATTATTCTCAGAAAATAATGCGTACGCAAGTACGACCTCTGCTTCAAAGCGCAATTTTATGTAGTGTCGATATGGATGTCAATATGTATTTATAAATATTTTTGCATTAAGGTAATATTGTTTGAAATTATTATAAAATTCAAGTGCTTGTGATGGTATATTTTATGTGTGTCAATTGGAAGAGTGTATATGATAGTCACTAGCTTTTACCGATCTGTTTCCGTTCAGAAGAGACACCCCTTTAATAAATACTGGAGCATAGGGTAAAGTCTTAGTTGCTCGTGACCATCTGGTAATTTGAAGTTTCACCAGATCCCGCCAATTGACACACCCGACAATCTCGACGTTTAGACACTTTCTCAGTCCATGGTCTATCATCCATCATGATGCAACAACTGATGGTGCAGTCCAAATTCCATCTGTAATAGTTTTGACCAGTGAAGGTCGCCCATCTGCTATCAGATTTGAGTGACAGGTTACTCTCATTAGAACAAGACACTAATTGCATGCAATATATATATCCACAATACTACTTGTTTGCTGTCAACTATGAGTGAAAGGTTGTTTTTATGTACTTGTTAAAAAGAATATACATACAAAGAATATACACCTGGGAACGGAATCTTACAACTCTTCCCGTAGGAAAAAATGCTACAATAATAACAAAATCGAGTAAAACTTACAATTTACCTTAATTTACCCTTTTAAATTAAAAATATTGAAAAAAAAAAAAAAAAGGAAAAACCAATAATAAAAAATTTTAACAAATTGCAATTTACTAAGAAAAAAATTTTTTTCTAAATGGAAATATCAAAACATTCAATACAATTTATCATTGTTGCTATCTGTTTGATATTCTAAATTTTAAAAATAAAACATAGACTTAATACTACTAATTACAAATTACCTTTTTCCAAAAAATTTATTTTTAAAAATGGTTGACTGATACAAATCATACATTAATAATATCATAAAAACAAACCCTCTAAACTCAATTCGAGAAACAGAAAAACCCGCTATTAGCTCACCATTCACATTTAAAAGTAGAAACATATTTTCGAATTCTATGACCCTCTCATGCGCAGTTTCAATCGTTATTTGCAGCAAAGCGATTCGACATTCAACCCGAATTCCTTTTTGCACCTCATTTCTAAACCAAAAAGAAAGTCTTGAATAATATCTTACACTAACACAGTCGACAACCAATTCTTTTCGCAAAGAACAACATTAGAAAGAATATAAAAAAGGAATTCTTGCAAAACGCGCATCGAACTTATACAATCTCTGGAGACGTTGCAAGAGCAAGAATAAAATGGCGCAGCATTCAGCAAACCAAATGTCCTTAACAGGCCTTCTAGAAACCAAAGCACGGTTTTGCCCGGAAATTCTCCAGCAGAAAAATTGGTATCTCAAGAAACTAGACTTTTATATATTGCAGGAAACTACTATATAGATTCCTTTCTTTCTATTTTTTTTTTCCTTTCGATTTTGGCATGGTTGTATGGGATACACACAGCACAGCAGTCGAAGTTATTCCAGAGGCACGTATAAAAATGGCCGTTTTCTTTCTCTGCTATTCTGTGGACGTGAAACTGGAAGTCTCAAGTTTCTTGAAGACGATTCAAAAGAAATAAAAAGAGAAAAAGAAACGACATTTTTTGGTATTGTAAAAAGTGGAAAAGGAAAGATAACGTAAGGAAGTAAATATTTAGTTGGCTCTTTTAAATATGCGTGCATGGTAATAAGATATCTGGTAATAAAAACACAAAACGGAATACCGCATTAAATATGATGCTCTTGTTTTTCAAGATAAATAATGTTTATTTATTTCAGAAGAATGTTGGCTAAAAGTGTTCTACAAAATAAATATTCATGGAAATGTGTCTCGATAAATTAATTTTTGTTAAAGAAAATTTGAGTGATATTTTAAAGGATATTTTGGTGAGTAAATTAAAAGAAAGCGAAGCATGAGGTTCAAATTTCTTTTTGTTAATGTACCAATGTGCTTTAAAAGAGTACAATGTTTAAGAAAAATAATTCCTTGTTCAATTTTGGTTCAAATTTTACCATTAAAAATAAATTTGTTAACAAATAAAATGATTTTTCCTTAATAGTTTGCGGATTTGTTTTAATTTTGAAATGTGATGAAAGAGGATATACTAGTGGACAACAATCTTAGCAGGATAATGAATCAAATATAAATAAAATCCGCAGATAATAATAAAATATTTTCCTACAAATATTTTTAATTTACAGTATTAATAAGAGAAATCAATAGCAATGCATTATCTGAAAAAAGTAAGAAAAAAGAGAATTGAAAGAACCTATTTAACTTCACGATCAGTTATCAGACTGCAGGTTATCAGATTGCATGGAATAAATGACATGAAAGCTGTTCTTTTTTAATATTTTTGTCATTTGTTTCTGTTCATATTATCCTGTTTAACTTATTTAATATTAAATTCATTATCTTTGATAATTGAAAATCATTTTTAATTGGAAAAGCATTAAAACATTTAATCAACAAAATCGACTGAAGATTTACGCATAATAGTTTCCGCGAATAATAAATAATTTTCCCAACTAACAATAATTATGTTTACCAAAAAACTGAAATATTGGTCTTATTAGCTGCCTAATAGAAAACTTCACATAAACAGAATCATTTATAAAAATATGTTATTTTACGTACCTTTTGCTATGTTATGTACCTTATTTTAGTTAAAAAAATAATCTAATGGTAAAAAGTAAAGTTTTAATTTAGCTATATTCTTTTTTTAGCTATTACCATCAAACACTTATCTACCTATGATAAAGATACACAATATGTTGTTAATGATAAATTCAGCTTTTAATCAGATAGAGCAAGCTAGTCAATGATTTTATAATAACAAAATCAAAATCAATATAACTTATAAATCACCTTAACTTATATTTTACCTTAAAAATGCAGAGAATATATAGAAGAATCACTAATAAAAATTTTCAACAAAATTGTAATTTACCAAACAAAAACATTTTTCAATGAAAATACTAAAACCCTCAATACAATTTATCATTGTTGTTATCCATTTCATATTCTAAGTGTTAAAATTATAATTTACTAAAAAAATTTTTTTTTTTAAAAAATGCCAAAAAATTCAATATAATTTATAATTTTTACTATTCAATTTATATTCAAATTTAAAATATATATATATTGAGTTAATACTACTACTTACAAACAATATTTTTAAAAAATGCATTTGTATGAATGAAACAAATTATACAACTATAATGTCATAAAAACAAACCACCTAAACTGAATTGGAGAAACAGAAAAACCCTACTGTTAGCTCACCATTCACATTTAAAAGTAGGAGCAAATTTTCAAATTCTATTACCCTCTCCCGCCCAGTTTCAATCGTTATTTGCAGCGAAGCGATTCGACATTCAACCCGAATTCCTTTTCGCACATCATTTATAAGCCAAGAAAGAAAGTCTTGAATTCCAAAAGCGATCTTGAATAATATCTTACACTAACACAGTCGACAACCAATTCTTTTCGCAAAGAACAACATTAGAAAAGAATATAAAACGGAATTCTTGCAAAACCCGCATCGAACTTATATAATCTCCGGAGACATTGCAAGAGCAAAGAATAAAATGGCGCAGCATTCAGCAAACCAAATGTCCTTAACAGGCTTTCTAGAAACCAAAGCACGGTTTTTGCCCGGAAATTCTCCAGCAGAAAACTGGCATCTCAGAAAACTAAACTTTTATATATTACGGGAAACTACTACATAGATTCCTTTCTTTCTTTTTTCCTTTCGATTTTGGCATGGTGGCATAGGGGACAGACACAGCAGAGCAGTTCGAAGCTATTCCAGAGGCACGTATAAAAATTTAAATGACCGTTTTTCTTTCTCTGCTATTCTATGGGCGTGAAACTGGAAGTCTCAAGTTTCTTGAAGACGATTCAAAAGAAATAAAAAGAAAAAAAGAAACGACATTTTAGTATTGTAAACTGGGAGGGAAGAAAAAGAAAATATTTAGTTGGCTCTTTTAAATATGCGCGCATGGTAATAAGATATCTGGTAATAAAAACAAAAAACGGAATACCGCATTCAAAATGGCATTAAATATGATACTCATTGTTTTTTAAGATAAATAATGTTTATTTATTTCAGAAGAATGTTGGCTAAAAGTGTTCCACAAAATAAATATTCATTGAAATGTGTCTCGATAAATTATTATTTTTGTTAAAGAAAAATTTGAGTGATAGTCTTAAGAATATTTTGCTGAGTAAATTAAAAAGAAAGCGGAGCATGGGGTTCAAATTTCTTTTTGTTGATGTACCAGTGTGTTTTAAAAGAGTATAATGTTTAAGAAAAATATTTCTTTGTTCAATTTTCGGTTAAAAATTTACTATTAAAAATAAATTTGTTACCAAATAAAATTATTTGTCCTTAAAAGTTACGGATTTATTTTAATTTTCAAATGTGGAAAAAGAGGATACAATGCTAATTTCATGAGGTCTCATTATCCGTGACACTGAATATCTTCTATCAGATTTGAGAGACAGGTTGTTTTCCTTAGCACAAAACACTAATTACTTGTAATATAACTATCCACAACACTATTTATTTCATGTTAAATTTGAATGGTAGGTTGTTTTTTATGTACTTGTTAAAGAATATACATTCCTCACTCCTGGGAACGGAATGCTACAACTCTTCTCGCGGGAAAAATGCTACAATGATAACAAAAATCAGTATAACTTACAATTTACCATATATCGTAATAATATACCATAATATACTACTAATAATATATCATAAACCTTAAAAATATAAAGAAAAAAAGAAGAACCAATAATAAAAAAATTTTAGCAAAATTGTAATTTAAGAAAACATTTTTTTAAATGGAAATACAAAAAAAAAAAAAAAAAAAAAAAAAAAATTTATAGGTGTTGCTATCCAATCGATTATTCAACTTTTAAAAAATAAAAAAATACTACTAATTACACTAATACTACTAATTACAGCCTACCATTTTTTTGCAAAAGGCATTTTTAAAATGATTGAATGAAACATATACAGCAATAATACCATAAAAACCAACATCTAAACTGAAATGGAGAAACAGAAAAACCCACTGTTAGTTCACCACTCATACTTAAAGCTAAAATATTCGACAAATAGAAGTAAATTTTCGAATTCTATGGCCCTCTCATGCGCAGTTTCAATCGTTATTTGCAGCGAAGCGATTCGACATTCAACCCGAATTCCTTTTTCGCACCTCATTCCTAAGCCAAAAAGAAAGTCTTGAATTCAAAAAAAAAGCGGTCTTGAATAATATCTTACACTAACACAGTCGACAACCAATTATTTTCGCAAGAACAACATTAGAAAGAATAAAAAAATAAGGAGCAACGGAGTTCTTGCAAAACACGCATCGAACTTACATAATCTCTGGAGACATTGCAAGAGCAAAGAATAAAATGGCGCAGCATTCAGCAAACCAAATGTCCTTAACAGGCCTTCTAGAAACCAAAGCACGGTTTTGCCCGGAAATTCTCCGGCAGAAAACTGGCATCTCCAGAAAACTAGACTTTTATATATTACAGGAAACTACTATATAGATTCCTTTTTTTTTTCCTTTCGATTTTGGCATGGTTGCATGGGACACACACAGTAGAGCAGTCAGAAGTTATTCCAGAGGCCCGTATAAAAATTTAAATGGCCGTTTTTCTTTCTCTGCTATTCTGTGGACGTGAAACTGGAAGTCTCAAGTTTCTTGAAGACGATTCAAAAAGAAATAAAAAGAAAAAAGAAACGACATTTTGGTATTGTAAAGTGGAAAAGGAAAGATAACGTAAGGAAGAAAATATTTAGTTGGCTCTTTTTAAATATACGCGCATGGTAATAAGATATCTGGTAATAAAAAAACAAAAAAACGGAATACCGCATTCGAATGGCATTAAATATGATGCTCATTGTTTTTAAGATAAATAATGTTTATTTATTTCGGAAGAATGTTTGCTAAAAGTGTTCTACAAAATAAATATTCATTTCATTGAAATATCGTCTTGATAAATTATTTTTTTTGTTAAAGAAATGTTTGAGCAATATTCTTAAGAAAATTTTTGCTGAGTAAATTAAAAAATGAGAAGCATGAGGTTCAAATTAATGGCATGAAATTAAAGCATGAGGTTCAAATTTCTTTTTGTTGACACTCAGTGTGTTTGAAAGAGCACAATGTTTAAGAAAATATTTCTTTTTCAATTTTCGGTTCAAAATTTACCATTAAAAATAAATTTGTTTGCAAATGAAATTATTTTTCCTTAATTGTTGCGGTTTTTTTTTTTTTTTGAAATGTGACAAAAGAGGATACAAGAGTAGCATTGCTGGCTAATAATTCAATGAAAAAAACATAGGTAATAATAAAAATGTTCTTCCTATATATATTTTTTTAAGCTTACAAATATATTTACATATTCAGAACAGCAATCAATAATAATATAATATCTGAAAGAATATATAAGCTTAAAAATTTTATAATTAAAACAAATACGCCGGAGATTTGAAAATCTATTATAATAAAAATTATAATATATATTATACATAATCTATTATAATACATGAACATTGCGGTAAGATACGGTAACTTTAAAAGCGAACAATAATATCTAACGCACATACACATATGCAGAATTTAAAATAACTCTAATTTGTTGTAACTAATCCTCAGTGTCCGGTAGCGTGGGACGGATATCACATGAGTAATCTACTCACAGAAGGAGGGAAAGGGGGCCAGCTTCTGTTGTGATGGAGCACACGTAGGTAGAAAGCTGACGCCAGCATGTCGCTGATTTGGTTAGGTTTGGTATGTTGCTCTATGGTCATTTTGTGAACATTTAGGGCTAATTAGACCGGGACCTACAGCTTAAAGTGGATTCCGAACCACTAACAGACATCCTTGCCAACGCCAGGATTCGAACCTGAAACCTGTGGTGCCAACGGCCAGAGTGCTAGCTAATTGGCCACCATGTCGCTAAAGAAAGAGAGCAGTGCCAGCTAGGAGGACCTTTTAGGGCGGACTACCCAACATTTATTTATCGTACAGGAGAAATTCTAGAAAACTTCCACCAAGTAGTCTGACAAACAAAGCAACTTGCTGAACATCCAAACGCCATCAATTCGTCTCGTTTTTTAAACAGTGTCTATAAGAATGCCGCCAGCGGTTTGAACCTTAACGTAACGTATTCACTGGGCCTCGAGTCGGGCACTCTAATTTAAAAGCTTATAAAAACGAAACATAAAAAAGCAATCGATATTGGATGCAAATATCTATTTATAAATATTACGCAGGAACACGCACAGAGATCTAAGTATTGGGATAATCATAATTTGTTATGGAACAAAAATTTTCAGTGATCTTAAAATTGCGTGATAAATTTAAAGAGTTATTTTGTCTGTAGATTTAAAAATATCTCTATAATGTACTGGTTTTCAAATATTAAGGAAAAGTCAGAAGATTTTCTGAAATTTTGATTTATTGAAATTTAATAAAACTTGTCAAAAAAGTGTTGGTTAAAGACTGCTTCATGTGTTCCGCTCATTAAGCTTCAACGCACAATGGAATCAATTCTAACAACCGTAAAGGCACATCAGCGATGTTCACTGCTTAAAATGACTGCGTTTATTGATTTAATTTGCAGCAAAGCGTATTGCTGTGTCAATCCTTAATCTGTTTACTACCAGACATCCTATATGCACAACAGTCTACTCACGAAGGTAATTCTCCACCAAGGGAGCTCTGTGTGATTTGACATTAGAATCTTGTAAGATGGAAGACTCATTGACTACGTCTTTGCAAGGACAAGCAACTGGATCAAGAATGTCGTCTCTACAAAGGTGAGTAGCAGCGGGGTATGATGCATAGCTCAGTAGCAGCGTGTCTTTCGGATGTGGCGCATAGGTCAGTATTGCCATCCAAATAAATACCTAATCACATACACTTACACATCCATCAAATCTGTTTCTTTTATGGATAAGATTGGGATAATAATGGATTTTCGTCTTTGAGTTTGAGACATTCCCGATTTTAAGTCACCTTGAAAATAAAATCTGAAATCAGTACAAGCCTACCCTGACTTGCACTGCAATTGAGTTGTGTACCAACGTATCAAATTAAACACTTCATTTCTGTGTGTGGGTCTGTGTGTTATGTGAAGTCTACAAAATGCCAGAAGTCTTGCGTTGTCCTTCTTGATGAAGCCTTCCGATTAATGTTGATCACTCTTCCAGTGACAGCTCAAGTTTCAGGTTCGAATCCTGGCGATTTGGTTTTGCCCCTCTACGGTCATTTTGTGCACACTTTAGGCTAATTAGACCGGGACCAACAATTTAGCGTGGATTCCGAATCCCTAGCAAACATCTAACATCGACAGGACAACATCTAACATCAATCATCAAACATCTAACATCCCATCTAACATTCGAATCTTTTTCCTGGCGATGGCATAGATTTTCGAACCAGGATCTTTTGGGAAAAGCATCACTTTTTCTCCGTCCCTCTAGAGTCAAGAATATCTCGATATATCAATGCAAAATATAGGGGGAAAACTATATCAGATAAACGTTCATTAAGGGGGCCTGATGACCGGGTGACTAACGCTCTGGTGCTCGGTCCCACAGGTTTCCGGTTCGAGTAACAGCGGTGCCATTGATGTTGGTAGTGGTTTGGAATCTCCTTTAAGCCGTAGGTTCCGGTCTAATATGGCTGTAGAGCTGAGAACCCTACCCCGTAAAAATGCAGCATCACAGAGCCAAGTCAGACTTCTGCATACTGGTACTCCATCACAAAAGAAGCTACCCCTTTGACCCTATGGTTTGATGGGAGGAGGGAACTCCTTCCATGAAACCACATGCGCTCTTGGACTTTGTCTAAATGTTGCTGTCTTCCAAGTGGGATAGAAACAACAACACGTTCATTAAATACGGACACATGTGACACAGCTTTATAAAAATAATAATAATAATAATACAAGTATATAACTATTTAGACCACAATTTTAAAAGTATTTTTAACGAAATAATTGAAAAATGTTTAAGATGTAACAATATTAACAATTTTATTTCTTATTTGGTGGATTGTGGAGCAGGCATTAATTTGAGAAAAAGTAGACTCCCTGGCAATTGTGACATCACGCCTGGAATGGAGGGTCACGAGGTTCTCGATGCATTAAAAAGAAAAATTAAAGAAATCGTATACTAGCATCTGAATCCACATTTATAAAGTTCAATTAAAAAAATATGCAATTGCTTTTGTTTAAAATACAACATATGTTTATACGAAATACAAGTGCATTTTTCTGCTTTAATTAGCATTAATCCTTTTTAATAACCATCAAAAGGCAAGTATACATCCTTCAAAAGCACACGCCATTATAGAGAAAAACCCATATATTTCTATTTTGTGCATATTCATTCAAATACGACAGATATTCGTTTTTGCAAGAACTGCATCCTTACCACTAGTTACCGCTTTGGGCCAAATATGTCATTTATTCGGGCTTTCTCAGGTAATTCCTTCTGTTGGTATGACCGGAGCTCAAAGAAGATGCTTCAAAAAAAAAAAAAAAAATTTTCCATACATGTTATCTAAGAAACGTTACATCGAATGCAAAAAAATTATTTTGGTTGAAATCCAAAAGAAAATTTCTGAATAAAATGCATATTTACCCGCGCTACCTTAAAGCATCTGTTAAAATCCTTGAAACTTCACATTAACTCGTCTTGTAGAAAAACCCCATTGCATATTTTGCTTATCAAAATAGTTACTTTCTAGAGAACGAGCGACACATAGAAATTCGTAACGAGGTAGCGGAAAAATTTCCAACATATTTCATTTAAATATATACGTTGTAAAAATGTATTCAACTTTTCCAAATAGTTTTCAGGTATTTGAATAACGCTATAAATATTTTGGATTTTTCTTCTTTAAATAAAAAAAGAAAGCATTCCATGTAAACTTTTGATTATTTTTCTGAATATAATTTGATTCTCACGGGTATTTTGGCATGCACATTTATTTTCCACGATTTATTAATGAACAGAAAAACACATGTAGAGCGACTTGAAGTAAATTCTTAATAATGATAGAAAGCTACAAATTATTCTTTAACAATTTTAAAACAAATAAAGAGGTAAAGAAGAATGATGTGTGGTAAATAGGAACCTTTTAAATACCTCTAAAATTTTATTTAAACTTTTTTTTTTTTGAAGAGTCTATTTTAGTTTTTGCCATGACTAACTTGAAATTTGTAGAACTATGAATATTGAATGGTGCGATGAAAATAGGAGTCTTTTAAATTTCTCCAAAATTGTATTTTTTTAACAGTCTATTTTTGTTTTTGCCATGACTGACTTGAAATTTGTGGAACTATGAATATCGATTTCTTAATATACAGAGAATCTCAGTATCAGGTTTTAAAACTTTCAGGACGAATAGTATGCACCTTGACGACTCAAAATCACATAAAAGTGCTGGTTGGGGAAAGATTTCCTGAGGTGTTAGAATATATAGAAAACACCATAAACCAAGATTGGTTTGGTTTGGTTTGTCGATCTACGGTCATTTTTTGCACACTTTGAACTAATTAGACTGGAAATTACAGTTTACCGCGGATTCCAAAATACTCATAAACATCCATGCCCCCCAGGATTCGAACCTGAAGCCTGTGGTACCAAAGGCCAATTGGCCATCAGGTTGCTAGGTGTTCTTGGAATCTAAATGTTGCTGTCTACGAAGTGAAGAGAACAACAGATAAGAAACAACAACACGTTCATTATATACGGACACATGCGATATTCATCAACAGTTTTATCAAAAATTATAAATAAAATAAAACAAGTAAATAATTATTTAGAGGGCATTTCTTTAAGTATTTATAATGAAATACTTATTTTATACGTAAAATATAATTTTTTTTTATTTGGTGGCTTGGAGTGCATTCATCCTTTTTGAAAAATGGGTAGACTCCCTGGAAATTGGGGCATTACGCGTGGGATAGAGGTAGGGGGGGGCAACGAGGTCTTGGATACATTAAAAGAAGGACTAAAATAGAAATTACCCATATTATCATTTGAATCCACATTTATACATAATTTAATTTTTAAAAATAATAATATTATTTTTTAAAATTAAAACATATATTTATATTTTTTGTGCAAGTGCATTTTGTGCCTTTAATTAGCATTAATTATTTTAATAACCAACGAAAGCAAGTATACGCCCTTCAAATGCACACACCGTGATAAAAAAAACCCCATGTATTTCTATTCTGTGCATATTCATTCAAATACGACAGACATTCGTTTTTGCAAGAACTATATCCTTACCAACTAGTTACCGCTTTGGGCCAAATATGTCATTTATTGGAGCTTTCTCAGGTAATTCCTTCTTTTAGTATGACAGGGGCTCAAAAAAGAAATTCTTTTCCGTACATGTTATCTAAGAAACGTTGCATCGAATGCAAAAAAGGAAAAATTATTTTAGTTGAAATCCAAAAGAAAATTTCTGAATAAAATGCATATTTACCCGTGCTACCTTAGAGCATCTGTTAAAATCTTTGCAATTTCACATTAACTCGTCTTGTAGAAAAGCCCCATTGCATATTTTGCTTATCAAAATAGTTACTTTCTTCTAGAGAACGAACGACACATAGAAATTCGTAACGAGGTAGCGGAAAATTTCCAACATATTTCATTTAAATATATACCCAGAAAAATGTATTCAACTTTTCCAAATAGTTTTCAGGTATTTGAATAACGCTATAAATATTTTGGATTTTTCTTCTTTAAATAAAAAAAGGAAGCATTCCATGTAAACTTTTGAATATTTTTCTGAATATAATTTGATTCTCACGGTATTTTGCGATGTAAATTTATTTTCCAAGATTTATTAATGAACAGAAAAACATATTTTTAGAAATCTTGAAAAAAATTCTTGATAATGATAGAATGATAAAAATTATTCTTAAACATTTTTAAAACAAATAAACAGATAAGAAAAATGAGACGGTGTAAACAGCTTCCACAAAATTTTATTTTTAATTTTTTTTTAACAGTCTATTTTAGTTTTTGCCATGAACTGATATGAAATTTGTGGAACTATGAATATAGATTTCTTAATATACAGAGTGTCTCTGCACCAGGTTTACAAACTTCCACAAAGGAATAGTGTGCACCTAGACGACTCGAAACCACATAAAAGTGTTATCATGGGAAAGCTTTCCTGAGGTGTTAATACGCATAGAAAACACCATAATTCAAGATTGGCTTTGGTTTGTCACTCTACAGTCATTTACTGCGGGATAATTGGACCGGTATCAGGCCATTCCATAATCCAAGAGAAATCACGAAAATGAATATGCGGTTTATTAAACAAAAACAAAAAAATGGCTAACACTAACATAAGTGAATTACTGATTCAAAGGCAAAATCCACAAGACCGCTGCTGGCCAATTGGCTAGCGCTCTGGCCTTGGTACCACATGCTTCAGATTCGAATCCTGGCGGTGGCCTGGATGTTTGCGAGTGGTTCGGAATCCACTATAAACTGTAGGTCACGATATAATTATCTGAAAATGTGCAAAAAATGACCGTAGAACGACAACCCAAATACAAACCGCTGCAACCAGACATCCCGATATGGTACTCGAACGTATGGTATACGGTACTTGATGTACTCGAACTTGGGTTGTTCTGTATTAGACACAGCATGTCCAAAGTCCGTATCATTCGTTTACGAAACCCCACACGATCTTGCTGCCTTTCGGATGCCATCTCAGAACCTTGACCACAAAACAAATTTTGGCAATTAATTATTAATATTAATTTGTATTTTTGTCCTGTTTTTTACAAGGAAATCAATGTAGTTATGCAACCGTGATTCCTCCTTCGCGCTGAAAGAGCGTCCCCTGCAGAGAAATGATCAATAGGCCTACAGACTCTTCCCCCTAGAGGAAGTACTGTGCAATCGGCGCTGCCGCTGAGAAACTTTTAGTTTGTAATCTCTCACCCGTAGAGGCAAGCTCGTACCTGAGTATCTTTATTTTCGGCTTATTCGGCTGGTCAACGGATTCCATTGTTATTACTCCATTAATAATCGATGCTAAATCACAACGGCCCCTATTCTGCTGATTACCATCTTGTATTATGAAACATATGAAAAGACTTTATATTAAAATATAAACTAAATTTTATTTTACAACTCAGAAAATTAGTCGAGAATCTCTTGTTATTAATCATTCAAATTAATAATTCAAAATTTTAATGAGTTATAATTGTAAAAATAATTATTGTAATTGTTAAGAATAATTATTGTAAACAATCATCATAATAATAATTTTTACAAAGAAACAATGACCTTCATTCTGGTTTACGGTAAGGTCACTTAATCAACAACATTGTTTTTAGTTAACAATCCCATACGTTTTCCTAATTCAATTTTAATTAGTGTGTGTGTAATGATGATCATTCATTACAAGCATGCAAGCGATACCGGTATAATTTCACTTCAATTCTGCTGATTACAAATGACTTCATCCGCTGTAAAGTTCCACTTCGGACTTAAACAGTCATTTATTCTCACGTCCAGAATAATTAATTCCAAAGTTTTAATAGATTTGGTTTCTGAACCTATCAGAATGCTTGTAATTTTCATGTTGAATCAATAATGTATTGAATTGAGATCATTCTAATGATATAATGGAAAAATTGTAACTTTAATAATATAATGGAAATACTATAGTTTTATTAATATATTAAAAAACTATATTATATCAATTAAAACTTTAAGAATTTTGTTCATTGTTGTAGATGAAGTTGCAATCAATAAATTATTTGGTAATTTACAATAAAATCAAAAAACAATAAAGGATGGATTTACAACTATATTTCACATAACTGAGATCGTATTTCGATAAAACTCGTTAAAAATTGTAACTGTCTCCCAAATCCAATATTTTATTAACTTTTTTTATTCTTAATTTAGAAAAAAAAGCATTCAATACACAAATGCTACAGATACCTACATTATAAAAAACATTCTAACAAATTTTCAAGTCATACTGCTATCAACTAGCTTCTTATAAATCTGACATTTCTTTCTCTCTTTTTCTTATCCCACTTGGTAGACAGCAACATCTAAGTACAAGAATCCGTGTGGTCTCATGGAAGGAGATAGTCAGCTTCTGTTAAGATGGATTATCCGTAGGTAGAAGTCTGACTTGGCTCATTACGGCTGAAGAAGGAGGGGGTAGTGCCTTCCAGGAGGACTTTTAGAAAAACTACCTCGCATTTCGTACAGCATGAGAGAAAACCTGGAAAACTTCCACCGGGTAATACGACTAACCAGGCAAAATGCTGAACATCACAGACGACATCAAGTCTCTTCACTTTTGAAATAATGTCTACACCAAAGACGCCAGCAGATTTAACCTTAACTGTAATGCTCATCAGTAGCGCACGTTCGCACTAAGCGATGAATCCGGCGTATTTCTCTCTTGCATGTTTTTATTAATAAGTTCTGCATTGTTCACAGTTTTTGCATATTTTATAAATAACATACTTTTAACTGATTTTTATCATGATTGAATAGCTTTTTAAAAGTTACGTACACTGAAAACCTATTTTGGGCACTAAGCATCTTTTAATGAATATTTTTTTCTAACATTTTAAATGTAACGGCCATTTATGCTTATCTTTTTTGTAAAAGCATATGTTATTCATTAACGAAGAATTATATAAAATAGTAATTTCAATAAATTTAGATCCCATAATACTTTATTTGTATTTTTAAAAAAATATTCATTTACAAATGTTTAGTAAATAAACCGGTCATTTTTTTTTTTTTTTTTTTCATCATCAATTCTGAGTGACAATTAAAAATGCCAAATAGGACAAAATAAAATAACAAATAATATTTTCAATTAATAAATAATCCTTAGAAACCACCTGAGAATTAAAGTTTTGCTAAAGTTGCCAAATTTGATGTTTAGACCGCCAAATTTTCACCACTTGGCGACATTTTAGGGTGCATGTATATACCGATAATGTAATACTATATAATGGCACTCTTCCGTACTAAAAATTCGTGCCGCCAAATTCCCCATTTCGTATTCCATCAATCTTCCGAAAAATTCCACATACTACGAGCACACAGAGAGTGCTAATAAAAACCCACAGCATTAACGACTCACGTATTGATATTTCCATCCCTCATAACTGCTCCCTTGTCCACTTAATTACACCACAAACCATCCGGCCGCAGGGGCGACGGGGCTCTTTCTTGAGTCCGCGCACGTAATCGAATCGGCTATTCTCGGGGCGGCTCGTTATCTGGGGCGGCCAACTACTCCCCGGGGCGGCGAAACAAATGCACCTCCCGAACATAATCCGTTGGAGAGCGAGCAACAGATCCTATCGCAAACCCACAAAGCAGCTTAAATCTCTACGTAGCAGCAATCCGCCCTTGTATTCATATGATTGCATATATTGTGCCCTGTTACAAGAAACTTCATGATTATTCAATAGTAAGAATAAGTATCTGAAATAATATTCAACAATACTACTTTTTTTGTAATAAAACAAAAAGTTTATTTATATGAAGCTGCTTTCCTGGTAATTAATTGAACATAACAATAGCTATGATTTAACCTTGCTATGATTTCTTGATTAAAATTTTGCCATAATTGATTTATTCAATCTTCATCTTGGCAAATCATTAAAATTTAAGTTAGAGCGTGAATCGTATTTCGGTATTGAGCTACATAAGTACATTTTTGTACTATGGTTTGGTTGTCTCTTGTATTTGATCAAAATATATTCCAATTTCCCTATAAGAAAACTTATTTTACGTTATGGTTTTAATAACACACAAAAATCAAAATCGGTCAAGCCGTTTAGGAGGGGTTCAGTAATAAACACCCGTACATAAGAACTCGATTGCAGCGCCACCTGAAGAGTCCATTTGTGAATCTAATCTTTCCAGGGATCCACTCAAACACACACAAAATATTTCATCAAAATCGATCCAGCCGTTTAGGTGGTGTTCGGTGACAAACACACGTATGGAAGAAATATATATGTATAATATATATATATATATATATATATATATAACATATATGTATATCAAATTGCAACGCCACCTATCCGGTCTAATTGTTAATTTAAACCAGCCATTGACCGACTCAAACACACACAAAAATTTCATTAAAATCGGTCAAGGCGTTTAGGAGGAGTTCAGTGACAAACACACGTACAGAAGAATTATATATTATATGAAGATGTAATGTGCGTATGTGTGTTAAAATATTAGCATTGTATTTCATTCAATAAATATGATCAAAATATTATTAGATAAATGTAAGATTTTTCCACATAATACGAACTAACCCTCTTATGGGATCGTTATTTTAAAACTCAACAAAGCAATAATTCAAGATATTTTAAAGCAATCAACAACCAGCGTAGAAGTACGTTTCATACTTAATAGCTAGAAACACTACACAAAAATATTTTTTTCACCCTTTAAACTCAATTTCCAAATCCCTAACATCAAAGGTTAAAGACGCGGTCATAAATTTAAAGCGGCACCGGGAAAAAGCCTTTACCCAAACCAAAAATTACACCGATTCAAAACCATCCTCAAAGGCCCATCAAATTCCGAATTCATCGCCTGAAAGCACATTTTGGCGAAGGTCGCGGAAGGCACCTACTTCGAAAATATCCGACATTTTAACACCCCAATCCCCCTGGAGGCGTCTCTTCGCAAAGACAAACGAGCCACCAGTTTAATGGCTTGTTAAAATCCTCCGGCCCCAAATTACTTTTAACTTTTGCCTCTTTTCCCCATCCCACGGTTTTACGGTTCTGGGGCTGTGTCTGCTGAAAACCTTTTTACTCACTGTCTGGGGTAAAAGTGCCACCTTTCCTCTGGGGTGCCATCAAACCCCACGCCTGCCACCACCCCCTGGAGAGAGACACCAGCCTGTTGGGACCATTTTTGGCTTGGCTTCATTAAGCTTCCAAATCGATCCTTTACTTGAAGAGGCTCTTGGAGGGAAAAACCATTTGGGGATAGGACTGCAGGAAAATATGAAAGGAAGAAGGAGAGGCTGGTGTAGTATCTTCTTCTTGATTCTTTGCTGTTGTAGTACTTTTGTTCCTTTTTTTTCTCTTCGCCGGGCGCTTAATCCCCTGCAGGAACATAAAAACAATGGGACAGTACCAGAGGGTCGTTTCCTTAAACCGTACGATGCCCCCTCTACATGTAAGTAAGATCTAAAGCCGGAGGAATCCAACCATCCGTTTTCGTTAGGCTATGAGTGGATCTGGCGGCCATTTTACCACCTCGTAAACCGAGAGGGTGGAATTAAGACCGGCGGAATGATCTCTGGACATCAAACAGCAGCACAGAATTTCTGCAGCCTTCTATAGCTACGTTTCCGGCATCGGTTAAGAACAAGAGAAATCGGCCACTGAAGCGGATGGACCGCCCATTAAGTGGATTTCCTTGGTCGATGTTTGGTGGAGATCAGATCCGTTTGTTTGAGACATAGATCGAGAAAAAATAAAGACAACTATACTCTTGGCATAGTAGCCTTTATTTACTTTATTAGTTATTACTCATTTACTTCATTTCTATACTCAAAAGCTACTATACGCATGTTAAATGTAGATAATGTATATTACAAGCATTTGAAAATTTTATATTAATAATTTTCAACATACAAAAAGCTTAATTTTTTTCCATTCCCAGATAAAGCAACATAACGTTCTTTTTTTTATAATGGAATTAAGATTAAAAGAAAAGAAATTGAAATTAAAAAACTGACTGCAATGTATAATAATCAAAATAAAAATCATTTTCACTACCATAAGTATTTTATTTACATCTACAAATTTCTGAAAATGTAATTGAAATTAAAAAGAGTGCTATGCACAAAAAAAATTTAAGAAGACATTTTATGAATTTTTAGCAGCGTTTTCTTTCAAACTTTTTATTTTTATTATTTATATAAATATTATTAGATAAATTGAAGACTTCCCACATAACATAAATTAATTCACTTCTGTGATCGTTATTTTAAAACCCCAGCATGTAATGATTCAAGATATTTTAAAGCAATCAACAATCACCGTAGAAGAACATTTCTTACTTAATAGCCAGAAACACTCCACAGAAATATATTTTTCCCCTTTTAAACCCAATTTCCGAATCCCTAGAATCAAAGGTTAAAGACACGGCCATAAATTTAAAAGCGGCACCGGGAAAAGCCTTTACCCCAAACCAAAAATCACCACCGATCCAAAACCATCCTCACGGCCCATCAAATTCCAAATGCATCGCCTGAAGGCACATATTGCAAAGGTCGCGGAAGGCCCTTCGAAATATCCGACATTTTAACACCCGAATCCTCCTGGAGGCGTCTCTTCGCAAAGGACAAACGAGCCACCAGTTTAATGGCTTGTTAAAATCATCCGTCCTCAAATTACGTTAAACTTTTTGCCTCTTTTCCCCATCCACGGTTTTACGGTTCTGGGGCTGTGTCTGTTGAAAACCTTTTACTCACTGTCTTGGGTAAAAGTGCCACCTTTCTCTGGGGTGCCATCAAATCAACACGCCTGCACCACCACCCTGGAGACACACCAGTCTGTTGGGACCATTTTTGGTTTTGGCTTCATTAAGCTTCCAAATCGATCCTTTACTTGAAGAGGCTCTTGGAGGAAAAGACATTTGGGGATGTCACTGCTTCCAAAATATGGAAGAAGGAGAGGTGTAGATCTTCTTCTGGATTCTTTGTTGTTGTTCTTTTTGTTCCTTTTTTTTTTTTCTCCCCCGGGCATAATCCCCCTGCAGGAACATAAAAACAATGGGAAAGTGCCAGAGGGTCGATTTCCTTAAACCGTACGATGCCCCCCTCTACATGTAAGTAAGATCTAAAGCCGGAGGAATCCAACCATCCGTTTTCGTTAGGCCATGAGTGGATCCGGCGGCCATTTACCCACCTCGTAAACCGAGAGGGTGGAATTAAGACCGGCAGAATGATCTTTGGACATCAAACAGCAGCACAGAGTGTCTGCAGCCTTCTTGCAGCTTTGTTTCCGGCATCGGTTAAGAATAAGAGAAATAGGCCACTGCAGCGGATGGACCGCCCATTAACTGGATTTCCTTGGTCGATGTTTGGTGAAAATCAGATCCGTTTGTATGGGACATAGATCCAAAGAAATGAAGACTACTATACTCTTGGTATAGTAGCCTTTATTTACGTTATTAGTTATTACCATTTACTTTATTAGTCATTATTTCTATACTCAAAGCTACTATACTCTTGGAAAATGCAGATAATGTATATTAGAAGTATTTGATTATTGTTATGAAAAAACAGAAAATTTTATATTAATAATTTTCAACATACAAAAGCTTCATTTTTTTTCCATTCTAGATAAAAGTATCATAACCTTCTTTTTTATAATGGAATTATATGATTAAAAGAAAAGAAATTGAAATTAAAAACTGACTGCAATGTATAATAATAAAAAATCAATTTCACTACCTAAGTATCATTTTTTTCCCATTCCTAGGTAAAGCATGATTACAATCGTTTTTTATATTGGAATTCAAAGAAAAGCAATTAAAATTAAAAACCGACAACCATGTAATACAATAATAAAATCAATTTTACTGTCGTAAGTACTTTATTTACTTCTATGAATTTCTGAAAATGTAATTGAAATTAAAAGAATGCTAAGCACAGAAAATGTAAGACATTTTAGGAATTTTTAGCAGCATTTTATTTCAAACTTTTTATTTTATTATTATATTATATTATTATTTAAATATTATTAGATAAATTTAAGACTTCCCCACATAACACTAATTAATTCACTTCTGGGATCGTTATTATAAAACTCCAGAAAGTAATAATTCAAGACATTTCAAAGCAATGAACAATCCCCATAGAAGACATTTCATATTTAATAGCTAGAAACACTTCACAAGAATATTTTTTTCCCTTTTAAAAAGCAAATTTCCAACTCCTAACTTCAAAGGTTAAAGACGCGGTCATAAATTTAAAGCGGCACCGGGAAAAGCCTTTAACCCCAACCAAAAATCACCACCGATCCAAAACCATCCTCACGGCCCATCAAATTCGAATTCATCGCCTGAAGGCACATTTTGCGAAGGTCGCTGTTAAGGCCCTTTCGAAATATCCGACATTTTAACACCCCAATCCCCTGGAGGCGTCTCTCCAAAAGACAAATGAGCCACCAGTTTAATGGCTTGTTAAAATCCTCCGGCCTCCAAATTACTTTAAACTTTTGCCTCTTTTCCCATCCCATGGTTTTACGGTTCTGGGGCTGTGTCTGTTGAAACCTTTTACTCACTGTCTGGGGTAAAAGTGCCACCTTTCCTCTGGGGTGCCATCAAACCCCACGCCTGCCACCACCCCCTGGAGAGAGACACCAGCCTGTTGGGACCATTTTTGGCTTGGCTTCATTAAGCTTCCAAATCGATCCTTTACTTGAAGAGGCTCTTGGAGGGAAAAGCCATTTGGGATGGCACTGCAAGGAAATATGAAAGGAAGAAGGAGAGGGTGTAGTATCTTCTTCTTGATTCTTTGTTGTTGTTGTAGTTCTTTTGTTCCTTTTTTTCTTCCTTCCCCGGGCGCTTAATCCCCTGCAGGAACATAAAAACAATGTGAAAGTGCCAGAGAGTCGTTTCCTTAAACCGTACGATGCCCCCTCCACATGTAAGTAAGATCTAAAGCCGGAGGAATGATTCCGGAACGGAGGACCATCCGTTTTCGTTAGGCTATGAGTGGATCTGGCAGCCATTTTACCACCTCGTAAACCGAGAGGGTGGAATTAAGACCGGCGGAATGATCTTTGGACATCAAGCAGCAGCACACAATGTCTCCAGCCTTCAGTAGCTCTATTTCCGGCATCGGTTAAGAATAAGAGAAATCGGCCACTGCAGCGGATGGACCGCGCATTAACTGGATTTCCTATGGTCGATGTTTGGTGGAGATTAGATCCGTTTGTTTGGGACATAGATCCAAAGAAATATAGACTACTATACTGTTGATATAGTAGTAGTCTTTATTTACTTTATTAGATATTACCCATTTACTTTATTAGTCATTATTTCTATACTCTAAAGCTACTATACGCATGGAAATGTAGATAATGTATATTAGGAGCAATTGATTAAAGTAAAAAAAATAGAAAATTTTATATCAATAATTGTCAGCATGCAAAAGCTTTATTTTTTTCCATATAGCATCATAACGATCTGGTTTTTATAACGAAAGTAAGATTAAATAAAAAGAAATTAAAATTAAAATCTGACTACAATGTATAATAATAAGGAAATCAATTTTACTACCATAAGTATTTTATTTACTTCTATGATTTTCTGAAAATGTAACTGAAATTAAAAAGAGTGAACAAAAATATGTAAGAAGATATTTTATGAATTTTTAACAGCGTTTTATTTTTAACATTTTTTTTTTTATCAATGATCTTATTTTTAATATCTTAAAAACTATGTAGCAATTTTCGCTTATTATTTAAAATAAATAACCGCATTGTTAAAACTAATGCAAAATTGGTTTGCATTAAAAAGAAGAAATTATAAAAATAAAAAAAAGAGAATTCTTTCAAAACAACAAAGGAAAAGAGTTTTGAAAAATGAAAGGCAATTGCATTTGAATGATGAAATTTAACTGTGACAGAAATTAATCGTAAGCATTTGATCAATGTTAGTGAGAATTAATATTTTGATTGGTTTGGTTTTGTTTAAAGTGGAAGTTAAAGTGGTTTTACAGTTCTACAGTTTAAAGTGGATTCCGAACCCCTAACAAGTATTCATACCACCGCCAGAATTCAAACTTGAAGCCTGTGGTACCAAAGGTCAGAGCGCTGGCCACTTGGTCGCAATAATATTTAGAAGAATGGCCTTTGCTTAAAATAATCTTTAAGAAATTCAGCTTCAGTTAAGCTTAATTCACCGTGCAAAAAAAAATTTTCTAACAATCTAATCTGTACCAGAGAAAAAATTCCAATACGTAGAAGAGGAACAGAGACATGGAAATATAGTTTTATTAAGATAGAAATGTTTAACTTCTTCTGTGGTTCCTGACATATACTTTATCTTTAGAATTTAAGTTTTTAATTTTTGTACACATCATTCTTTTAATTTCAGTTACATTTTCATAGAAGTAAATGAAATACTTGTGGTAATAAAATTGATTTTATTATTATACATTGTAGTCGATTTTTAATTTCAATTTCCTATCTTTTAATCTTCCCTTTCTTTATAAATAAACTCCCTATCGTTATGATAATATATTTGGGATTAGGTAATTACAGTATCATATTGCCATTGTTGGATTCTTAATTGGATTGTTAATTAGTTAATTAAAAATCCAACAATAACAATATGATAATGTTATTAACAAACCATTAAAAATATTTCGAATTGCAAATCTGTACAATTGCTCCAATTTCGCGTAGTTAAAGAATTCTGTTCAATGATTTATAAAGCATAATTTAGAAATCACACATTATTCATATTTAAAACTGCAACTAAATATAGTATACTTAAATTATTGAAATCTATGCAGAAATTTTCGCTCACTAATTAAAATAACTAACAGCATTGTTAAAACTGATGCAACATTCATATGCATTTAAAGAAAAAAATTATAAAAATAAAAAATAGAATTCTTTCAAAATATTAAAAAAAAAAAAAAGCTTTGAAAAATGATAGCAATTGCATTTGAATAATGAGATTTAACTGCGACAAAAATAATACGTAAGCATTAGATCATATGACAGTATAATATATCGTTAAAGAGCCATATAAAAGTTATAATTGCAGATATTAGGCAAATCACCTATAAATTTCTTTAAATAAAAATAGTATAGTTGAACTTGGATATAAAATGGTACTAAAAATTCTCGGTATCAAACTAAATATTCAATACTTTGCTTGTTAAATATAAATCATAGAAAAATAAGTAGAAAATTTTTAAGACATTATACAGAGTAACAATGCATTTTATAAATATAACAAAAAATATAATAACAAGTCAAGATGATTTATTTTTTTAAGTTTCCAGAACCACTGGACAAAGTGGGTTATATTTTTTATTTTCTTTATCTTTGCTATTAAATATTTTTATTCTAAAAAATACTCATGGTTTTCAGTTGCATATTCTTGAAACAGTGCCAGAGTTTCCAGTTTCAAATAAAAGATTACAAAAATTTTTCTTTATTATAAATATCTTTATGTATGGAGTTATTATTAAGCTATGTATCAAGAGTTAAAAGGCACAGAAAGACATTTCCCTTTAATTTCATCTTAAATTCATCACTCATGCAGAGTTAATTTTCTTCTCTGTCAGATAAATGAGGATTAATAGTTTCAAATTTTATCATTCAAATGATATTTAAATGCAATTATAGCTGAATAATTTTGTACTGAATTTAATATTTTCATTCATTATGCGTGCATGGTTTCTTATCAAAGAAATCATAATTTAAAATTCATATAGCAGTATATCATACACAATATTTGATAAAACCAGTAGATATTTTAAATAATGTTTTTTGCCTCAACACTTCTGCAATGAATTTAGCCATTTAGGAGGAGTTCAGTGACAAACACATGTACTGAAGAATTATATATACAAGGATATAATGTGTGTGTTAAACATAAGTTTAAGACATATAATTATATAATTATAAGACAGAAGAATTATAATTATATAATGTGTATGTGTGTTAAAATATTAGAATTATATTTCATTAAACTAAATATGATCAAAATATTATTACATAAATTTAAGACTTTCCCACAAAACAGGAATTAAATCACTTCTGGGATCGTTATTTTAAAACTCCAAAAGTAATAATTCAAGTTATTTTAAAGCAATCAACAACCAGCCTAGAAGAACATTTCATACTTAATAGCTAAAAACACTTCACATGAATATTTTTTTCCCCCTTTAAACCCAATTTCCAAATCCCTAATATCAAAGGTTAAAGAGACTCGGTCATAAATTTAAAACGGCAGCGGGAAAAGCCTTTACCCAAACCAAAAATCACCACCGATCCAAAACCATCCTCACGGCCCATCAAATTGCGAATTCATCGCCTGAAGGCACATCTTGGGAAGGTCGCGGAAGACCCCCTTCGAAATTATCCGACATTTTAACACCCCAATCCCCTGGAGGCGTCTCTTCGCAAAGACAAACGAGCCACCAGTTTAATGGCTTGTTAAAATCCTCCGGCCTCCAAATTACTTTTTAACTTTCGCCTCTTTTCCACATCCACGGTTTTACGGTTCTGGGGCTGTGTCTGTTGAAAACCTTTTACTCACTGTCTTGGGTAAAAGTGCCACCTTTCCTCTGGGGTGCCATCAAACCCCGTGCCTGCCCACCACCCCTGGAGACACACACTAGCCTGTTGGGACCATTTTTGGCTTGGCTTCATTAAGCTTCCAAATCGATCCTTTACTTGAAGAGGCTCTTGGAGGGAAAAGCCATTTGGGATGGCACTGCAGGAAAATATGAAAGGAAGAAGGAGAGGGTGTAGTATCTTCTTCTTGATTCTTTGTTGTTGTTGTTCTTTTTTGTTCCTTTTTTTTTTTTTCCCCGGCGCTTAATCCCCTGCAGGAACATAAAAACAATGGGAAAGGGCCAGAGGGTCGTTTCCTTAAACCGTACGATGCCCCCTTCTACATGTAAGTAAGATCTAAAGCCGGAGGAATCCAACCATCCGTTTTCGTTAGGCCATGAGTGGATCCGGCGGCCATTTTACCACCTCGTAAACCGAGAGGGTGGAATTAAGACCGGCGGAATGATCTTTGGACATCAAACAGCAGCACAGTCTGCAGCCTTCTGCAGCTTTGTTTCCGGCATCGGTTAAGAATAAGAGAAATAGGCCACTGCATCGGATGGACCGTCCATTAACTGGATTTCGTTGGTCGATGTTTGGTGGAGATCAAATCCGTTTGTTTAGGACATAGATCCAAAAAGAAATAAAGTCTACTACGCTCTTGGTATAGTAGCCTTTATTTACTTTATTAGTTATTACCCATTTACTTTATTAGTCTTTATCTCTATACTCTAAAGCTCCTATGCCCATGGAAAATGTAGATAATGTATATTAGAACCAATTGATTAAAGTTCTAAAAAATAGAAAATTTTTCATCAATAATTGCCAACATGCAAAAGCTTTTTTTTTTTTCCATATAGCATCATAACGATCAGGTTTTTTTTACAAAGAAAGTAAGATTAAATAAAAAAAGAAATTAAAATTAAAATCTGACTACAATGTATAATAATAAGGAAATCAATTTTACTACCATAAGTATTTTATTTACTTCTACGAATTTCTGAAAATGTAACTGAAATTAAAAGAGTGAACAAAAATATGTAAGGAGACATTTAAGCACTCGATCGATTAAGACACTTAAGCATTCGATCATATGATCAATGTTAGTGAGAATTAAGATCTTGTTTGGTTTGGTTTGTACACGTAAGGGGGTTTGTACACATCTTGTACACATAAGGGGTAAATAGACCAGGACCTACAATTTAAAGTGGATTCCGAAACACAAACATCCACCGCCTCCGCCAGGATTCGAAGCTTGTGATACCAGTTGACTTGACCTTGTGTGACCAGATGACCAGTTTGGTTTGTCGCTCTACGGTCATTTTGTGCACACTTTTGGCTAATTAGACCGGGACCTGCAGTTTAACGTGGGTTCCGAACCATCAACAAACATCTATGCCATCGCCAGAATTCAAACTTGAAGCATGTGGTACCAAAGGCCAGAGCTGTAGCCACTTGGCATTAGGTCGCAATAATCATTTGAAGAATGGCCTTTGCTTAAAATAATCTTTAAGAAATTCAGCCTGAATTAAGCCTAATGCACTCTGCAAAAAAATTCTTCTAACAATCTAATCTGTACCAGAGAAAAATTCCAATATATAGAAGAAGAACAGAGACATAGAAACATAGTTTTATTACGATGGAAAGGTTTAAATTCTTCTGTGGTTCTTGAAATATACTTCATATTTAGAATTTATGCATATTTCGTTAAATTATAAACACACACCCACACATATGTATATATATTATTATTATATTAATTTATTAAAAATTAACTTATTAATTATTTATATTTTTATTAATTAATAAAATAATAAACAATAGAAACAAACAATAACTGTTGAAGAGAGAAAGATGTGACTCAGCGGAGAAATTCCGCTGAGTCAAATATGGTAACTCAGAAAGGAGGATATCGAAAAGTTAATGAATAATATTCAGAACAACACGAGGTCTTTTGCGATTTTTTTTAAATCAGAAATGTCGTAATCATAGTTGCCGAGATCATTCAAAACAGAATTATCAATATTTGGAATGGAGTTATAAAATTTTTGTACAATTATAAAAGAAAATATTTAATCTTAAACTGACTTTTCCAGCTGAAAAGTATCTAACATTGACAATATGATAATGTAATTAACAAACCATTAAAATATTTTGAATTGCAAATCTACTATACAATTGTTCCATTTTCGCGGGTTAAAGAATTCTGTCTATTGATTTATAAGGCATAATTTAGAATCACACATTATTCATATTTAAAACTACAACTAAATATGGTATATTTGAATTACTAAAATCTATGCAATAATTTTCACTTATTATTTAAAATAACTAAACGCATTGTTAAAAATGACGCAATATTCGTTTGCATTAATAGTAAAAAAATTGTAAAAATAAAAATAGAATTCATTCAAAATAACAAGAAAGGAGCTTTGAAAAATTATAGGCAATTTCATTTGAATAGCTGACAAAATAAATCGTAAGCATTAGATCACATGACAGTATAATAGATGATCACAGAGCCATATAAAAAGTTCTAATTGCAGATATTAAGCAAATCAACTGTAAATTTCTTCAAATAAAAACAGCATAATTGAACTTGGATATAAAATGGTGCTAGAAATTCTCGGGTATCAAGCTAAATATTTAATACTTTGCTGATAAATATAAGTCATGGAAAAATGAGAAGAAAACTTTTAAGACATTATACAGAGTAACAATACTTTTTTTAAAAATATAAAAAAAATATAATAATAAGTCAAGATGATTTATTTTTTAAGTTTCCAGAACCACTGGGCAAAGTGGATTACATTTTTATTTTCTTTATCTTTGCTATCAAATATTTTTATTCTAAAAAATACTCATGGTTTTCAGTTGGATATTCTTGAAAGCGTGCCAGAATCTCCTGTTTCAAATAAAAGAGTACAAAGATTTTTCTTTATTATGAATATCTTTATATATGGAGCTGTTATTAAGCTATTCATCAAGAGATAAAAGATACAGAAAGACATTTCATCTTAAATTCATCACTAATGCATTCATTTGTCAGAAAAATGACGATTAATAGTTTTAAATTTTATCTTTCAAATGATATTTAAATGCAATTATAGTTGAACAATTCAGGATAGATTTTAATGTTTTCATTCATTATGTCTGCATAGTTTCTTATCAAAGAAATCATGGTTTAAAATTCATAAGTAGTATATCACGCATAATATTTGATAAAACAGATACTCGTTTTAAATAATGTTTCGTGTCAGCACTTATTTCTGTTGAAGCTAAGCTATTCTTAACTTGACGTGAAAATGATGCATCCTATCAAATAAATAAAATAAAATGATTTGAGAATGGGATATAAAAATGATATTTTTATTTTTTAATCATACGAAAAGTATCGTCACAATAAAATCAATCTTCACATTTTAACAATCTTTTTTCTTCAATTTTAATTAATTTTTGTAATTTTGTTTTCTATATTTAACTTAAAAATTCCTTCTTAAACATTTTTTAATACGACTCATTTATCTATTTTTTTTTTATTAATGACTGATAGATGAAAAATTTTAAATATTAAAAATTAAAAATATTTTTGAAAATTCTCAAAATATCAAAGATTTTTTATACAAAAAAGTTAAATTTTTAGCTGATTTACGTCACTTTGATAGTAAAAGCAGTGAACTTAAATGATATTATTCATGTAAATATGTTTAATTAGTATTTTAATATATAATAATATTTTAAAACGTTATGTAAATAAATTTAAAGATGATTAAATAGTTAAAAAATATTTTTGTGAATAAAATTAATATTTCAGTTCACTGCATTATAATTCAAACACACAATAGTTAAAAACATGACTGCAGAGCGTTCGTAGTAGGGTTGACAACCCAACCCCATAAAAAAAAAAAAAAAAACATCTCCTGTCTCCAAATCTACAGTAGGCAGACTGCCTTGGCCTAGCATGGGGTTGTTGCGCCAATGAAGAAAAAGCAGTATTTTAATATAAAATGAATATTATTAAAGTTAATTCTTTTTCGGTGTTAGTAAAATAATTTAATATTTAACTAGGTTAAACGGTTAAAATAGATTTTCAAATGAACAATAAGATAGAAGATTTACATTAGCAAACGGGGACTGAATGACCGACTCTGGCGCTCGATGTCACAGGTTTCGGGTTCGAGTCCGGGCGGTGTTATGGATGCTTGTAGTGGTTCGAAATTCACTTCAAACCGTAGGTTTCGGTCTAATATGATTGTAGAGCCTTGTCTTGAGGTTTAGCCACTCTTCAGCCCTCGCGGTTTCTCTCTAAGAGTGAAGCTACCATGGACCATCTCTTGTAACTGGTGTAGTCTTACCTGCACCAGGGGGATTAGTAACAACAACACATTGGCAAACTGACAAACAGACAGTTTTTCAATCTGCTTTTGCCCAAAATTGAAGCACTATCTATAAATACAAAAATGATCTCATTTCAATTTTTACTACGAAAAAAATGAATCCATCCGTGGAAAAGAAAATGAATATGTATCTAACAAAACAATAATCCTAACACAAAAATTCCAAGCTTGATTCAGATACTATTTCCGAATTCATTGTGGCAATAGAATCTGCTCCATTGGAGAATGACAATAAAAAGAAATGGCAAAGATTCCATCCGAAATACTAAACGACCTCTTTACAACCAAAAGAATAAACGCAGCCAAAATAGAACGATCATTTAACTTATGCATGCAGTATAAAAATTGCGGAACAAAGTTCCTTCTAAGCCTAAAACCGGAATTCTTAATGTCGCAGCCATCATATGTCTGACACAAAATGGTCCATTTAAAATGGAAACAACCATATTACAGGGAATAAAAGCATTTGAAGAACTACGTCTAGCGTTTTATTTTTATTGCTATAAGCGTAACGACTTTTTCCGAAATATACCCCGCCCCAACTTTATTTAGTGTTGCCACTGGGGAAGAACTAAAATGTTGAAAGACGCGGAGATTTACGGATGTCTAAAAATTTGTTCATGGCTGAAGACTTTTCAGTTGACCTGACTTCGCGCGTGTCCAATCCTTTTTTTTTTTTTTTTTTTTTATTATGATTCCTTGAAAAGTTTTTGATGTTTTTAAAGGGTAAAAAGGCATACAAATAAATCAAGCAAATAATAAGATTACAACAAGCAAGAAGGTGAAAGGATTTGAAACGGCAAAATGGCAATGGCGTGAACATTGAAAAGTGTTCGGTTGAATTGTTCGAGGCAGGCTTTCTAAGCTGTTCTTCAGTTCCAATAAATAAAAATATTGCATTTGTGTTTAGATATTCTTATTTACGCATTAATTTTGAAAATTATTTTTTGTTATCCTTACGTTTTATTCGATAAAATCTTTATTTGTAAAGCAACATATTTTGAAAAGTTGATTGCATTCAAGATATCATTCAATTAAATTTGATAAAAAATTGTAATTTATGAATTTTAGGAAAAATTTCAATTAATTTGGAACTAAATAAACTAAACTAATAATGAAAAATAATTTTTTAACAGCTGTTATTAATTTTCTGCACCGGTTTTTCTCACAGTGTGAAAAGTTTCGAAACCTAAATTGAAGTTACTTGCCACTGTTGAGAAATGGAAAAAAAAATCTGGTAATTAATAAAAGTATACTCACTCTACAACAACTCTCACAAGTTACTTACTCTATATTTATCATATTTTAGTATATGATATGAAATATAGAGTAAGTTAAGAGCAATTCATATGAATAAATTTATAAAGTATGAAAAAAATGAATTGTAATATATAAATATGAAAATCTTTCAATTAAATACTTGTAAACAATTGAAAAATACTTAAATGACGACAAACAAAAATAAATCTTTTGGAAAACCTTATATTTTTTTAAAATATCTTTTCAGCTCCGTTTTATTTCCAGGATAGTCCAAAAACCAAGACAAAATTTTTAAAAAAACTTCAAAAACTAACAAAATAGAAAGAATTATGCCGGAAATATAAATAGAAAGGACGAAAATGAAACAAGTTTTTTTTAACTAGAAAAAAATATTGCTGTTAAAGTTTTGATTATTTATGAACAAGTAGGATTTAACCACTTTTCCATACATATCTTTGTACATTTTCTTTAATATCATTTCTTATAATTAAAATTTAATCATCTCATTACTCCATTATAGAGTAAAATATAAAAATGAAATTCATGTATTTTATAAAACAAATCTTCCATGCTTTCGTGAATAAACAGTACAGTACAGTAAATGCTGTCGTGATTAAAGCAGCATAGTACAGTTTGTTACCACTACAGTTCAAAAACCAGGACAAAATTTATAAACCAATACTTCAAAAATTAGCAAGATAGAAATATTACAGTGTAAAAAAATATAAGAATCAATATAAGAAGAAATATCCACTATAGTGTAAAAATATAAGAATGAATATAAGAAGAAATATCCATTATAGTGTAAAATATAAGAATGAATATAAGAAGAAATATCCATTATAGTGTAAAATATAAGAATGAGAGTCATAGATTTTATAAAAACAATACCCCATGCTCTCGAATGTAAAGCAGTACAGTACAATTTATTACCAGTGCAGTTCAAAAACCAGATTTGGTTTGTCGCTCTACTGACATTTTGTGCACACTTTATCAAAAACCAGAACAAAATTTAAAAATCAATAAAGATAGAAAGCAAGATATAATAGCAAGATAGATAGCTAGATATAATAGCAAGTTATAAAGCAAGATATAATAGCAAGATATAAAGCAAGATATAATAGCAAGATAATAGCAAAATAGAAATATGCTGAAAATAAAAATAAAAAGGATGAAAACAAATCAGGCTTAATTTTTAACTAGGAAAGAAATTATTGCTGGCAAAGTTTTGATTATTTTTTTAGCAAGCAACATTTAACCATTTTTTTTGTATATCTTTGCATCTTTTGTTTAATATTATTTTTCATAATTAAAGTTTAATACTCTCATTACTCCATTATAGTACAAAATATATGACATAGACTTTATAAAGAACCAATACCCCATACTCTCGCGAATAAAGCAGAAAAGATTTTTGAAGTCTTTCACGAGTAAAGCCCACATTATTGAAGCTCTCTGTGAAAAATCCAGACGATACCTTCCAATAACTCAGTGAATCCAGATGGCTCCGTGGAGGATTTATATCACCACTAGAATACACCTCTTTATGAATCGAAATTATCAATTGCTGAGTTCTCCAGGATGCATCGTCCCTCCAGGGAAAATTATGAGAGTTCTTAACATCCCTTAACTATCGTCTGTTGAAGAAGAAAAAAAAAAAAAAAAAAAAAAAAAATCATTCACCAACACACAGAAAACAAACCAAAACGAGGATACGAAAACATAGAAGGATTTGGAATTTTCGCTTCGTCAGTCCGCATCTATTCTGGATGCTTTTTATTTATTTATTTATTCTTATCGTTTGCTTGTTTCGCCCTAGAGCAGAAGCCGTCGCACTAGAACAGAAGAGTAAAAAACAAAAATAAAAAAAAATCTCACTGCTGTAGGCCAGAAGATTTTTTTTTCCCTTGGCTTTTATGGAAACCATTCTAGTTCTTTATGCCGTGGAGAATGTCAGGGAACAGAAATTGTTGTGTAAGAAAATGGAGCGGGAAATGTTTTCGACGCATGTTTACAGTTCGGATGGAGATAGAATTTTGTAGTTGGCGAGATAGAAACAAAAGTAATTCCCAAAGAGAGTGTCAGGGAGGGAGAAGAAGAATAACTTTTCATTTAAAAAGTAGCCTCCCGCCCTTCTTCTCTGGAAGTTTTAAACTGAGTGAGGGTTTTTCTTTGGGAGAGGTTGTTAAGAGGGAAAGAATCGATTGAAAAGAGAACATAGTGATAAAAGTACAGAAGATCTACGAATACAACTGAACAGTTTTTATCTTAGGGAAACAGTTATTCTTCCTTTTTTTAAATAAGAAATTATTTAGAACATTCGCGTTTTGTATTCTATATTTTATTTTTAAGAAAGTGATTTAGTCTGACTGTTTTTGTTGTTAAATTGTGTTATGGCGCCATCCAAGGATACTGTTATTATTGTTCAGTTATTCTTAACTTGATAAAATATTTTATTGTATCTGTACTTTTAATATAGTTTAATTTTTTATTATTTAATATTTATCTGTGTGGCTCTGCAAAAACTTATCTCCAGACAATTTTACAACAAGGTGGTTTTGCTGTCGGACTCCAGGGCTGATATACAAGCTATCGGGTCATATATAGCACTTTCCTCTAAGAATATCTTAGAATGTCGAACTGTTCTTCAAAGATTGGCGGTAAAGGGGCGACACATCGGATCTGTACACTGACATTTTAGATACTGATCAGGCAGATTTGCTGGCTAAGAAGTGCAAACGGATAGTCCAACAGCCAAATAACTTAAAACTCTTTTCCTTCCATGAAACTTAATATTAAAAATAAATGAGATTTAGATGGAAGGCATTACTCGCTGCTTGTATCTCCTCAAATCTCTGGGAAAAACTGTCACGGAATTTAGAGTTGCAGTGGGCCATGACTGTTTTGCGAGCTATCTGTACCCCATTGGCATTTTTGATAGCCCAAATTGTCCGCTCTGTGGGAAAGACGAGATCATGGATACACCCTATAGCAAGATGACCGGCCTTGCTTGGAGACTCCGACATGAAAAAGTATTGGAGTGCTAGAAATTTACTGATGAGACATTGATTTTTTTCGCTTATTGCTTTTTTTTTTCTTGTATGAGATTACATTGTTTTGATCTGAAATTGTCAATACAATTGTCATTTTCTCTTGTCATTGGAAATAATAAAAAAATATTTATATTATTTATTTTTTAAAACTTCTAAATTAATTTAATCTATTTTTCCAATACGGTATTCTAATCGAATACAGTATTGTAAATAAATTTATAATTCTACCAAAATCTCATGTTTAAATAAATATTTTACGTTTTAATTTAATCTTTTAATCTAAAAATAGTTTTAAATAAAATACTTTAAGTAGAAATTAGTTTATAATAGAAAAGAATCGATTGATAATTTTCACTTGATCTCAATTTATTTTTAAAATTCATTAAAAATGCAATATTTTGTCCTTATAGTTTTTAAATTATTACAAAAACTTTTTTTTTTTAAGCGGAATGTTTCATTTTACAAAAAAAAAAAATATCTTGTTTTGAGATTTCATGGCATTTCCTATTTGTTGCAAGTTTTTCTGAACTAACTGCATAAGAAATATTTATTTTAAATTAAAAATAAAATTATTTTTCAATAAAGTACAACGCATGGACTTACATTCATTAAAAAAAATATTGTTGTTACGATTATAAATGAGAAACTTTTCTTCAATGCAGACTAAATCTTCCAAAAAATAAACTCCATATACATAACTGAGATTAACACGGAATCAATCTGGGAAAGATAAAACGTTATTTTCTTACACACAGCTTCGGAAAGCTGAATGGAAAAATAAAATAATAAAAAAAATCTTTTGGCAGTAAGCAAAAAAGAAAGGCTTGAACATAGCGCACAGGGTAATACTGCAAGCATTGATTGCTTTTTGGGTAAATAAACATGTAATTTTCGTTTTTCTTGAGAATCTTCTTTTTTATCGTCCGCTTCATTGGAAACTTTTATGCATCTTTAGAAGAAGAAGAAGAAGAAAAAGAAATATTTTTGGAAGGGATAGGAAGAAGAATAACTTTGATAAATGGCGCGAAAGGAAATAAAGTACATGTAGTTGCAAAAGGCGATTACATGGGAGGTAACGCTCCCCAAGAAAGGATATATTAATGATGTGACAGAAAATAGATATGCAAGGAAGTTTAAATTTTATTCCACTGGAAAGAAGATACGTGCAATTTGGAAGGAAAATTCACTCTGCGTGTGATGGAAGTTCTGCGTCTAGTTTCTGATTAGTAGAAGCAAATAGCTGCAGATCTACAATTTTTAATAGTTTGAAATTTAAAAAAGTTACATGAATTAATTTCAGCAATTCAAATAAATATCAACAAATAAGACGAAAATCAACAGCTCATCATATGTATTAAATCAACCTTATCGGTTTGTGTTGCATCATATACATAAAATACAAGTATTAAAACAAAATCTGATTTAAAAAGTATAACATATAGTTTGCTGCCTTAAATATTCCTGTAAAGTATTAAATGATATAGCCAAACCAGTTTCATTAAGACTTAATGCTATTTGATGTTCTGTAAAAAAAATGAGTGATTTTGAAGTTTTCAAAAAGCTTTGTTTTTTGAAGTTTTAAAATAAATGAGTGATGAAGTTTTCACTACGGCTTCTTCTTAACCAATAACCATAATGGTTAAGAAGAGGCTTTAGTGAAAACCACAAAATCACATCAGTCGGCGAAATATATCATATGGCTAAGAATCGAGTTGCATTCCATTTTAATGCTTGTAATTATTAATCACATTAATGCCATTTCGACACTATTTTGATTCATACTTTCCAAATAACTGATATAAAGATACTTGATTGATTCTAAATACATGCCATTTAATGCTGTATAATATTGCAGGTCAATTGAACAACCTGAATACAGTAATTGGAGGTGGATCACAATGTATATTGCCGTACTTACTTAATTTTTAAAAGTGCACAACATAGATTCGAGTAGATTCTAAATTATATTTGCATTATTTTGTTTACTTCTTACTATAACAGTATTAAGAAGACCAAATGACATTTTGCTGATATATATAGCTTCAGCTTGAGAAAGGACAAAATTGTATATTAGCACGCTAATGATGACAAAACTTTCTCTGGCTTAGGTAAAATTGAGGTATACAGTGGAAATTAAAAAACGAAGAAAAAGAAATTAGTTAATCAATTTTTCTAATACTAAATAAAAAGTGTCATTTGCAATCCTTATCATGCCAGATGCATAAATATGGGAGGGAGTGTGAAATAGTAGGATTTCTAACTCCACTTAACATCTTAAGGAATCAGGTTTTTTTTTTCCTCCAAATGCATTGTATCAAAAAAAATAAATAAATAAAAACTTATTAACTAAAATCAAAAATATGCTTTGGTAGAGTTATGATCAGTAAGTTTTAATCCTATTTTATTTATTTTTTATTATAGAAAATAAAATTAGCCATTTGGATTGTGCATCAGAATCAGAACAATAATCGTCTTATTCATCTCCAGAGACCATTCATCACCATGCGACACATCGCTGCTGTTATCCCTAAAAATTTTTTTATTTTTATTCAATTTGAAAAAAAAAAAAACAAGAGTTAATTCTTGCAGTCATAGGCAATAAATAACTTGCAACTACTCAACATTATTTTGTGTAATGAAGAATATCGAATCAAACGTCCATGAAACAACACGGGATTTTCAAAGTTTGAGGCCGGACGTACGAGTGAGCAAATATTCTCCTCTAGAGTATTTTGTCCATCTATGTTTGTTGTAATTGCAATGCAGTTAGTAATATAGTGACAGTTAATCTTTATGCCGTAAGCAAGGGCTACACCATTGTTACGCATTTAGCACTACCCAGGGAGCACGTGTAGTTTGGAGATATGCTACGGACGCGAGTAACTCTACCCCACAACGCTCTATGATTTGGTTTGTCACTCTACGTTCATCTTGTGCACATAACGGCTAATCAGACCGGGACCTACGGTTTAAAGTGGATTCCGAACCACTCACAAACATCCATGCCACCGCCAGGATTCGGATCTGAAGCCTATAGTGCCAGAGGCACTAGCCACTAGCCACTTGGCCGAGCAAGGCTCTATGATCCTATTAGACCGGGACTTACGGTTTGAAGTGGATTCCAAACCACTACAAACATCTATGGTGCGTCGGCATTCGAACCCGAAACCTACGGTGCCGAGCGCTAGCTACTCGGCCATCAGCCCCATATATCTTATATTTCTAGGCATTTCAGATTTATATCATTTAAGCAATTAATTATCCATTTTCATAATATTAGAGTATTTGACCCAATTTTCATCATTTGATATTTTTTTTTTAGTATTTGTGCATTTTATCTTTCATATATTTACTGCATGAATAAAAATGTTTCATCCTACATCAGTGTCGAAAATAAAAGTGAGCACAATAACTTTTGGGTATCCATTTCAAAATTATAGACACTAAAAAAATAAACAAGCAACAAAACACGAAACGAAATGGCATCTACCCATCTTCAGCGTAATCACAACTCGGGCATTATTTGCTGCCATAAACCTCTCCTCTACGAGCATTTGATCCATTAAAGCTCTTTTACGGTTTCATTTACAGTGCTCAGAAATTAATTTACCAATCTTTCTTTTCCTTTTTTCTCTGTGCTTTTTTGCCCCAAATCCAATCCGAGCACGTTTTGCGGAATGGTACGTACTTGCACATGCTAGAAATTAATGACCGGGCGCTTCGTACCCGCGGATCAATAACAAAACCCATCTAAAAAAAAAAAAAAAAAAGAGTCCTTTTTCCACACGACACAGGCTCCTTTTTGGGGTTTATCGCCCATTTATTCATTAATGTTATTTTAAGGAAAAATCTAATCATTAGCGCACAGGTTAAGGTGTTCTCGACCCTCATAACCAGCTAATGCTGCGTGTTGTTGTTGTTAATCTAATTTTTTCGTACTTATTTTTGGGGTGTAATAAAATTTGATTTAATTCGAATATTTTGAGGTTGAATGTAACGTATGCGTGTTGGGGAAATTAAGGCTCTCTTGTTCTTTATTTGATTGTGCGTCGGTTTCTTTTCTTTTTATTTTTAAATGGCGTGTGTAATTACGTCTACGCGTAAAATGTAAACCAATATGCAATAAAAGCGGCGGTGAGTCATAAAAGGGATAATTAAAAAAGCTTTGGTTTTCCCGAGAAGTCTTACAAGGGAAAGGAATGCTGTGGATATCACAGCGAATGATCTAATCCCGATTTAGCAGTGGGAAAAACTGTCATGAAATTTCGTTGTTTGGTGAATATTATAAAATTTGATAATAAATATTATAAAAATACAACAAATGGCATATAAAATTCATTAAATTGCATTAAAAATATAACATTTTATTCGTATGGTTAGATGTATTTTTAAAGGTGTTTATTTATATTTTATTTTATATAATCTATTAAAATTGAAGAAAATTAATAAAATAAAATTCTTTAATAAAACTTTAAAAAGAAATGCACAATTTATATGCAAAACAAGTCTATTTTTCAAAATCATATTGCGTTTTAAAATAGTGAAATTTGATATACAAAATTTTAAATTTGGTAATAAATGCTAACTTGCGAAAGTACATCGAATAAAAGTATTATTCTGTACACAAATATACATGTCAGTAAGATAATAAAGCTCTCATTAAATTAGTGGTATTTCAGTCTCTCGCATAGTGCAGTGCCTAATTGGGCTTTTTCAATAAACAAGCAGCTTTTACTACTATATATAGACTACTGTTAACATATTAGCAAAAGGCAGTGGGATTTTTATGCTACAATTAGCAGGAAAACAAAATATTTTACAAAAACATTAATGGTGTCTTTAAATGTGTTAAGCGTAATTACTGACTTTGATTAAAGCCTTCTTTTAAATTAAAATTAATCACCCTTGGCTTTTTTTCAACAAGAAACATCCTTTTAAGTACATTATTTTATATTACATTTAAGTACACAAGCTCCTGAATAACCGAAGATCTAGCGCTCTGTCTGTGCCACAGATTTTGAGGTTTTAGTCCCGACGGTGCCATGGGTGTTTGTATTGGTTCGGAATCCACTTCAAACCGTAGGTACCGGTCTAATATGATCGTAGAGCGATGTCTTCAGGTTTAGTCAGTCTTCAGTTCTCGTGGTTTCTACCAATGTGAGCCATGGGACTAGTCGCCTACGACGGGGTCCTTTGGACCTGGTGTAGACTTTATTGCACCAGGGCACCAGAGGGATTAGTAAAAACAACAACATTGTTTTCAAAAATAATTTCCATATATTCGTTTGTTTAAAATTTGATAGATTATTTGATATCAATATAAAATTAAATTATTATTTAAACACTTTTTTAATAAATAATTTACAAACTAACAATGATTACGAATATTTTAATTGTAAATTAATTACTCAGATATGTTAATATGTTCATGTAATTTTTAAAAACCATGTTTAACAAGTTTTAATTATCATTTTTATTCGTGAGTGTTAAAAAAATACAAACTTCATCTATTAAAATAGTTTGTGGTAAACAGCATTGTGATAGATTACACTTTCTTTACTATCTGCACAATCAACATTTTCTTTCTGCTATATTTAAGCTACAATGAAATACAACTAAACTACAAGCTCAGGTTATCATCACATTGTGTAACACAGTGCTTAATCCAGAGAGGTTTGCAAATAAAAGAAAACACAACCATCATCCATCAACATCAACATGAAACACAATAGAGATAAACCAATTTTATTAATCGCCACTCTACTGTAAAAGCTAGTATGCCAGGAACAAAAATCGATCTGGCCTACATCGCTATCTAAACTGAACGCTTGAAAAACAGTACTTAAGTACACCATAAACACCACACAACAACTTCTACGGTATTTTCACTGTCCATTGAAGATCCATGATGTTGATTATGCGATTCAAAAGCATAAGGTATGTCTTCCGTGGAGTCACGATTGACCCGCCACTATGTTAGAATATAGCCTGCCACCGTACTATTAACACGGTGGTGCGTGACTGTACAGTGGATCTCAAAAGGAAAGGAACATCTTATTTCCACCCTCTATTATTTGCTTCGTGGAAATTGCACGGCCTGCGGGTCTTTTGCAGACGATTCGCAAGTGTTTAACGAAATGGATAGAGAGGTTTGAATTTGCCACGACATTGATTTTTGGTGCTGTGTATGAGGTTGGGTGTCTATTTATAATGCACTGTTTCAATGGGCATGGGTTTATAAATATGGGCGTTGGTTTCAATTTACAAATTTCCACGAAAGACGATGTTTAGAAAGAATAACAAGGAAATAATGCTCAAATAATTTATATTTATGAATTATTACAGTGCCAAACTTGACAACGAAACTGTTACAACAAAATTGAAATTTTGAACATAAAAGATAAATTTCTTAGAAGTAGCTGCAGTTCATTATTTATCATTAGATAATCGAAAAATGGGCATATTTAATTAACATTACTCTCACACATATACATTAAACTGACGATACGATATTATAAAAAAATACCATTCTGAAATATTAATATTTATTAATGAATAGAACAGTATTTCGATATTATATTTGAAATTCGTAAATCTACGAACAGTTTTGGCAGCCACTGTAGACATTTCACATCAAATATGTTTCTATAAGTTTTTCCCAAAAAATTAAAAGTGGTAATATATTGGCGATGTAAAAGTGGCGATATATTTTTTCATCCATTTTTTCTACATCGAAATCAAAAAAAGATTTTGCTGTATTTGGTTTTCATATTTAAATGTTCTTTTAAAAAAAGTATATAAATAGAATATTATTTTCTGTTTGAAAAAATATTTAATAATAGAGGCTACAATAAATTAGCAGTCGACATCAACCAAAAATGGCTTTGCAATTATTTTTTCACCATACATAAAAATGTACTTATATAAAAAAGACATCAAAAGATGAATAAAAAATATTTATTTACTAGATATAACAAGAACATTATTATTATTATTATCCTCTGTCATTTCTTTATTAACAAAAGTCCAAAACACTGAAGATTCTCCATTCAACCTCAAGCCCATATAACTTTCAAAACTCATTTGTTGGAGTAATATCATCACAAAACCATCTAATTGGGGAAAAAGATCATTCTACAGGGCCATTCAATTACCAAACGATCTCATATTTAATAAGCATTCCAAACTAAGATATAAAAAGAAACTAGCGCCAAAACAGTGGAACGAACTTTCATCAAAAGCAAGCAGTCCCCTCTCCTTCAAAGTAAGATGTGACGGCATCATTCATACCGTAATTAATTGGTCGCAGATGTCTTGAAGGACTTCCTTTTGGCAGTAAACGAGAAGAAATATGAAGAGGAGGGGGAAGCCTCGGCCATACTTATCCGATTTCATCATCTTTTATGACTCATTATGCCACGTGCATCCATAAATTCCGAATCACGGAAAAATTAAGGAACATAATGAAGACGTCCAGTATTAATTTTTGCTGTTTGCTGGAGCTGAACGGATCAGGCCATTGAATCGGAATGGCATGATTCGGATCTGGAAGAAAAAAGGGTTATGGAGCAATCGTTCACTTTGAATGGGAGACGATGAAGCAGAAGTTATTTATATGTCAATGAAGCGTATTTGGTTTATTTAATTCACTTGATTTGAAGATATAACGTGCACCAAACGAGTTTTGATTGTTAAAACTAAATATTTAATTTCATAGAAAACCACGTTTTGTAAAAGAAGAAAGTTTCACATGTCTATTTAGTCACAAACAATATTCGTAACCATTTACATCTTATTGTGGAGAGCAGAAAAAGTCCTAAACAAAAAAAAAGCGTAACAAAACATTTGAAAAAACGAATATCATTAGTACCTGGTAATCTCCAAATTATCCCAATTTATTGGCAGCTTACACCAAACGGGTTTTAAATGTTAAAACTGAATATTTAATAACCCAAAAATCACGCTTTGTTAAACGAAGAAAGGTTATGGAGCAATCGTTCAATTTGAATGAGAGACGATGGAGTAGAAGTTGTTTATATGTCATTGAAGCATATTTGATTTATTTAATACACTTGATATAATAATAAAGGAAATAGTGTACACCAAAAGGGTTTTGATGTTAAAGCTGAATATGTCATATGTCTATTCAGTCACAAATAATACTCTTAACCATTTACGTCCTATTGTGGAGAGCAGAAAAAGTCTTAAGTAAAAGAAAGAACATTTCACAAAACGAATATCACTAGTAATAGGTAATCTCCAAATTATCACAATTTAATGGCAGAACTATTTATAAATGTATTTTATGATTATTAAAATTCTTAATAAAGGTTAGGCATAGCAATGAAATCTTTCCATAATATTTTATTCATATTCATCCACATGCTTATGAATAAATCCATTATAATTTGAAATAATATTTGTTTACATAGAATGAATTTAAAAAAAAAAAACACTTTCAAAATAAATATTCCTCAATCTATAACCAATCGTATTATTTTTCGATAAATCGTTCACAGCTATCTACTTATTTGAGATTGAAAGTCCTATTGAAAGTGCAGCTGATGAATTTATTAATTATTTTTAAAGTTTAGTTCCATAAGAATTCAAATAAATTGTATTTAGAATTTTATCATAATCGAATACATAATAATTATAAAATTCACATTTATGAAGCAACTGTTATTTAGCTATTTTTGCACTGTTTTTACTGACCATTTAAGAGAATTAATACACATAAAATATATTTAAGAGTGTTAGTTATGCAATTTAAAGGGAATTAGCTATGATAAATATATTTTAAAATATTATTATTTAATATATTTTAAAAGAATTAGATATGTTAAATAGCAAAAAAAGAAATTATTTTAAGAAAACACACAGTAGGGAAATCTTTTTAAAAGGAGCAGGAAACGAATTTAAATATAAGACTTTAAAAGATAAAAAAGGGTTGAATAAATTTGAATTTAATTTGTTTTTACAAGTTTATTATAACAAATAATGAACAAACAGTCTAAGTATACTGGCCGTTCCATCGTTAACATTTTCTGCAAAATAATAGAGTTTTTGCATACCGGGGAAATAATATTGAGCATGCGCGCTAGGGAGAAAAAGCTAACGGACGTCCTAAATTCTCTAGTATTGTCCAGAAATTCGAATTAATACTGAAGCCTTTGCTATCAGCAGACATTTATATTTACTATTACATCAAAACAAAAAGTTTTTTTATAAAAAATAATTAAGATATTAATAATATAGCAATGCATATTGAAATACAGCATTTTCTTTAAAACCTACAACAAGTAAATGTAACTCATATTTGTGTAAAAGGTAAATATCGGATTACAATGGGATAAAAATTTGGTATCTATATTTCAAATTCTTTTTTAGCTAAATTTTTCAGAGGAAAACAATATCTTGTTTATAAAGGTTTTTATAAAATTCTAAATCAAAAACTAATTCTCCGAATTTTTTTAATATAATAAAAAAAAAAAAATTTTAAATGAATTGTTCATGAGTGTAAAACTAAATTTTTCTATCTTAAAAAGATATAAAAGTTTTAATTTCTTTAAAAAATTTAAAAATCGTGCATTTTTTAATTACATTTTTTTCTGAATGTTATCCATATAAATTTCTACAAAAGTATCTTGAATCACCAAAACAATTACAAAAATAAACTATTAGAGAAACTAAGATGAACTCTTGAATAAATATTTTTAAAACATCCACATGTATTACAAAGATAAAAATAAATTGTATTAGTTAAAACTTTTCACAAAATGTTTTTAGTAAAAATTTTCTGTGCCAAGTAAAGTTTACTCAAAATGAAATACACTGATTAAATTTCAAAATTCGAGAAAATATCTCCCAAACCCCATGTTCAACCATCCAAAAAAAGTTAGGAAATGAAACGCTACATATTTTTTTTTTTTTTAAATACCACCAACTCTGTGTTATAAAATAAATGTTTTAACTTGAGGACTGTTTCTCTGAATAAATTCTCAAACAACTTTTTAAAAAAAAAAATATTTTATTTTTATCCAACCACCAAACACAAAGCGAAGAATATGGAGAATCTTCACAGCACACCACCACCACTTCAGTTACAAAATTTTCTAATTCCAAAACGTACTCCAATGCATACACAATAAGGTTTTGTGACTACTTAATAGAGTTTTTTGCATAACGTTTTTTTATCGTCCGGTATTTTTTCCTCCCCTAGCGCACATGCTCATAGGAAATTGCGCATGCGTATGTGTAATAATGTTTCCTATGTATCCTAAGAAAAAATACCTGACGATAAAAAAACGTTATGCAAAAACTCTCTATTATCACAGTCGCCGTGATTCCTCTTTATTAGCGAGAATATTAGCGAAAATTACTGAAAATTCTCCAAACAATCAAAAAAATATATAAAAATAAACTATTAGAAAACTAAGACGAACTCTTGAATAAATATTTTTAAAACAACCGCATGTATTACAAAGATAAAAATAAATTGTATTAGTATTAAACTTTTTCACAAAATGCTTATCGTAAATTTTTTTTTTTTGCCAAGTAAAGTTTGCTCAAAATGAAATACACTGATTAAATTTCAAAATTCGAGAAAACATCCCTCCAAACCCCATACGCGACCATGCTCAACCATCCACAAAAAATTAGGAAATGAAACACTACATATTTTTTTAAAATACCACATGGTTGCCTTATAAAATAAATATGTTTTAGCGTTTTTCTTTGAATAAATTCTCAAACAACTTTAAAAAAAAAAGATTTTTTTCATCCAACAACACAAAGTGAAGAAGATCTAGAGCCTTCATCCACACCACCCACGCTTCCGTTTCGAAATTTTCTAATTCCACCACGTACTCCAATGCATACACAATAAGGTTTCGAGACTTAATATCACAGTCGCCGTGATCCCTCTTATTAGCGAGAATATCAATATTTTTGACTTTTTAAAGAGCACACCACGCTGGCGGAAACCGTATGAATTTATTCCGTTCAAACAGCTGAACTGTAACGCAGAAGACCCAATTTTCATCTTTTCTTTCTGCACATATACACACAGAAAGAGAGAGAGAGAAGGGAGAAATTTCCATATTTCTAGAGAGAGTGAGAACTGCTGTAGTACATTTGCATGAATCGAACCAGCGCACGCTCTACCTAACCAAGTAGATCTGAAAACGGGAGATGAATCCTGAAGTAGGCGGATCCAGAACTTTTTTTTTCTTTTCCTTCTTCTTCTTCTCCAGGAAGTGTGTGGCATGCAGCACGCATTCGGAAAAAGATGCCGACCGATTTCTGGTGGCGATGTAAATCTAGCGTGCGAGGTTGAGAAGTCGATAAGATTACTACACCAGCTTCCCTTCTTTTGGCGAGTTTCTGATTTAATGAGATGCCAATTCAGCAAGATGATGAATGTTGGCGAGGTGTAAATAGCTGACGCTGCAAGAGCTTGTTAGGCTAAAAGAAATTGGTGAACACATGAGAATTTGGTTTTTTTCTACTTTTCATTTTAGAGTATCAGTAATTTTCATCTTTAAGAAGTCAGAGAACGTAGTACTCACTCATAATTTGTTAGCTTAAATATGAAATGCTCTTGTATTTAAAATAGTATAGCACATTGAGTAAAACTAAAGAGACCTAAATATTTTAGGTGTGCCCCTAAATTATTTTTGCAACAATGCAGAGTATTGATTTCAACAAAATAGCAAACAAATCCATCATGTAACCACAACAAATAACAAAACAAACCTATAAAATGAAAACAAATAGAAAAATGTTTCGTGCAAACACCAATTCCTGAACTATGCTCATTGTTTTTCATAAACACAAGAATAAATAAATTTAAGATGTATTTCCTTTTAATTTTTTGGTTTATTTTTCCACTGGCCAGAGTAAATAGGAAAATTAACCATTCTTGTAATATTTATCACTCAAAGGACGATTAGGCATTGGTCAACAATAAACATAATTAATAAACATAATAATAACAAACAGTCGTTCTTGCCCAACGAATGATATAGGCAATCTTAAATCTATAGTACTTCTGTCTGTAGACTCGTGGTTCTCAAAGGATGCACCAATGAAGATTTCCTGTTGCGCCTTGTGGTATTCCTGAAAAAATATGTGTCCAGATATAAAAATATAGTGACTCCTTTTCTTGTCAGCTTTCATTATAAACAACTAATCTTTCAGATTATTTTTTTTTTCATTACACACCTAAAAAGGCTAAACAGCGATAGCAAAAAACATGTTACTAGGAACGGTAACTCTATTGTTGGCTATTAAGAAGAGCTAACTTCCATGATTGGCTATCAAAAGCATTAGCATCTATGTGGTTTTCAATGTTAAAAGATTTTCGTTACAGCCTATAAGACGTCGGTAAGTAGTACTATGTGAACATTAACTGAAGTAGAACTAGTAGAATTGAATATTAAAAGTAAGGAATTGTCTCTAGAAACTTATTGGGATCCTCTAAAGAAGGCTGATCAATATTTAAAAAAGCCTTGAAATTTTATTACAATTTTCAACATCATATTTACATACAACGTCAAAGAATTTTATATCCTCACCACAATTAAGAGTAAAAAAGAATGGAAATCTTCAATATATTGATGGGAAAATGAGAATTTTCCTTTCAATTATATAACCAAACATTGAAGAAATCGCTAGGGCAAATCATACTCTTTTTTTCTTATAAACACAAGAATAACACAAGTTAATAATTTATTCTATTAATCAGAAGATCGTTCCTTGTATATCATTAAGATCACAGCATTCCAAATAAATAATAATAATAAAATATAAGATTTTAGCAAAAACTGTTTTTCACGTTTCTTGCAACGTATCATACAAACTAAAAATGAGTAACATCAAGTTGCATTAAATATCTAAATAAACAATAATAAGCTTTGGAAAAAGAGATTATGCGAATTATTACCATGCAGTTAAAAACCTATAAATTTTATATAATTATTTATGCACGCAATTACATATTTTAAAAATTAAATTCATTTCTCAAAAAACCGAACATCCAAGTTGTTAGTAATAATTATTTTCTTCCATCATCTACATAATTCGTATAAAGAAAAAAAGCCTTTTATAACGGAAAAGCTTCAATAAAAAAAGAAAACGCAAGCGAGCCTAAAACTAATAATGCGTTTATCTAAACGGCCATAAATTTCAAGATTAATTTATTATCTATCATACTTAAATAGAAAATGTTTGCCCATTGTAAAAGAAATATTGCATTTTGCCTTAAAAGTACCTAAGAAAAATCTTAAAAGCTAAAGTGTTCTAAAATTTTTCATTAATATTTATTTATGCGATCCGAGAATTTCCTGATGTTTAAAGGATTATGAAAAAAAGGACGACTTAACCACTTAATTTTTTTGTAATGTAAAGTTTCATGTTTATATTTCTATTTAATATAAATTAATAATATTTCTTCTTTTTTATTTATGCTTATATAACTTTGTTGAGATTAATGGCTATGGTATAATTAATCAAAATAAAAAAAAAATTTAGCCTACTTACCATGTAAAATAAAAGTTATCAATAAAACATTAAAGGAAAATTTCATAAATTTTATTTTTTTAATGGGTGAAGTTAATGTAAAAATATTCTTAAAGTGAACATCTTTATAATAATCTTCCTCTAGAAATAACCCAATGCCTATTTTGTTTATTGAAAACTTATTCTTTTCTTCGTCATTGACACAACAGCCCCAATATGAGCCAAGACCGTCTGCCTACTGGCAAATTTCGAGACAGGAGATGTTCTTTTTTACGGGATAAGGCGGTCTGACCTACTTTCCAACGCTCTACAATCCCATTAGACAGGGATCTATTGTTTAAAGTGAATTCCGAATCACTACAAACATGCATGACTTCGCCGGGACTCGAACCCGAAATCTGTGGCACAAAGCGCTAGTCACTCGGTTATCAGGCTTCATCATTATTTTTAGAGTAATATTATTGAAAAAATTGTTTAATTAAATTTAAAGTTTTATGTTTTCCTTGTTCTGATTATATGTTTTATATTTTCATAAACGTTTCTCTTATAATAGTGCAATCAACATTTCATGTAATGTAAATCATAAGATTCAATCAATTTTATTAAGGTTTTTTCAATTCCGGGCATTGTGCCTTGAAATCATTTGTCACTATAAGAATAGTTGTTTAACAGATTCAACGTTAGCTAAGGTGTATTATTAAAGGTTTTCGGGTTTTAAAACGCATTAACATTTTAAATTCATATTATTAATGTAATATTAAATATATTTGAATGTCTTCTATTTCTGTCTTTTAGATTACCCTTACATAGACTAAAGTCTTTCAAATATAAGTAATATTTGAAACTTATTAAACATATTTTTGTGCATTAATTAGTAACACAATTACTAGGTGAAGAAATCAAAATGATAATTAGTAAAATACTTGCATTAAATTTGGCAAAAACATATATTTTGGATCAAATTTTAAAACCTTTATATATGTTTTCCTGCTTAATAAGATTGAAAAATATAATTAGTTTTTTTTTTTTTTTTTAAACATAGCATAACACTAATCGAATAAATAAAAGCTGATATGATTTAATATGAAAATTATAACAAAGTTTCCAAACCATTATTAGTATTGAATACAAGGCCAAGCAAATAGAATCTCCACATAATCATTTCATATACAGCTCGTATTTGGCAGAATAATTTTAAATAAAAAAATAAAACCTGGTGGAAGGATTTTCTAGCTCATGAGTTTATCGTTCTCCCTCCTCACATATTATACGAGAAATTGTTATATCAAATTTATAAGAAAACCAATGCGCCGTCTAGTAAGCTATTCTAACCCAAGACATAATTATTTTAGAAACTTTATTCTCAAAATTAAACCAAAAAACATTTCCAGATATTTAATTTTACATATGCACTTATATGAAACACCTAAGCTGTATTATCAAGGGCTTCATAGAAATAGGAATTACTATTACATATGCATGAGACTAACAAATGGCTTGCACATAAACTAACAGATTTAAATCACACGAGAGGAAAACACTGTAACCATAACATTTAAACTAGATGCGTCGACAAGAATTTAATCCTCATATCAAAAAATCTACATGCATTAAATATAATATATCTAAACACAAATACAGAAATACTTTAACTAGCATACATATATATTAACAGAATGCAGATATACATTTGAAATAAACTACATTTTGACACATTTGTAACATAAACTTATATATTTAAACACATTTGTAACATAAACTAATATATTTAAACACATTTGTAATACAAACTATTATATTTAAACACATTTTCAACAAGAATAAAAAAATATTTAATTAAATGCAGAAATAAAATTCCATTTAAAACTTCATAGGATTAAAATTATATTAAAAACATTGCAAATAAATTTATTACCATTTTTCATAATTTTAATACACAACGAATGTTATTTTCATCAAATCAATTTCAAAACGAGAGCAAATGATTTCTGGCAATAAATTTCAATAAGTTTTCAACAATGGGTTCAATTACTATTTTAAAATAAAAAAAAAATTAATGTAGGATATTCCAATTTAATGAAGCTACAAAACTTTTACATCGCAAATAAATTCTTGCTGTTCAATTCAATACTAAATACGTTTTCAAAAATACTCATCAGTCTTTTAAGAATAGTTACATTTATTACGTTTGCATGTGATTGGATTAATAAAATATTTTAGCTCAAAGCAATTCGAAACTGGAAAATATTTTCAATGCTGCCAGATTGATTCCATTTTTATTCTTGAACAGGTTTAGTTTTCAAATATACATTTTTTTTGTCCTTAATTGGAAATGGTACATTATTTCTTTTCCTGAAATTTTATTTCCACAATTTCTTTAAATAAATTTAAGATAAAATATACTAAGCTATCAGTCAGTAAGTTCAATTAATTTATCTGCATAAAAATAATCAAATATCCAATAAAAAAATAATACAGACGATATAAAATTTTCTTTAGATGGAACACTTGACGCAAACGATATTTTGAGATCAAAGACTAAAGAAAGAATAAAAACTATTTTATAAATACTTTACCATAAATTCAAAATAAAAAGAAATTGTTAATTAACAATAATTCTTTTCCTAGAAGAACAATTTTACTCTTCATTGCCAATTAAGTGGTCATTAAAATAAACTTGATTCCTAATTTTTGCCATTTTTTTAAAAATTTATTCGAAAAAAACTAATTCGAATTTATTTCTTATCTTTTCGTTTGTTCAGAGTCAAGAATTGTTTTTAATCAGCATACAAATATACATTTGAAAATGAACTACATTTTGACACATTTGTAGCATAAACTAATATATTTAGGCTCATTTGTACAAAAATATAAAACAGATATTTAATTAAATACGGGAATTAAGTTCTGTATAAAACTTCGTAGGACTTAAATTATATTAAAACGCATTGTAATTAAATTTACTACAATTAATTGGCATTTTTTCAGGATTTTAATTGCTCAGCTAATGTTATTTTCGTCAATTCAATACAATAATTACAAAAAGAGAGCAACTAATTTCTGGTAACACTTTAGAATAAGTATTCAACAATGTCTTCGATTACTATTTTAAAATTAAAATGAAAAAAAGGATAATATAGGATATTCTAATTTAATGAAGGCATAAGTAAAGCTACAATACTTACATCGAAAATAAATTCTTGCTGTTCCATTCAATACTAAATAAGTTTGAAAAATACTCATCAATTTGCATTTTTAAGAATATTTACATTTATTACCCATACATGTGATTTGATTAATAAAATATTTTTGCTCAAAACAATTCGAAACTGGAAAATACTGTTATTATATTTTCAATGTTGCCAGATTGATTCAATTTTTATTCTTGATAAGGCTTAGTTTTCAAATATTTTTTCCTTAATTGGAAATGGTACATTATTTCTTTTCTGAAATTTTATTTTCCAAATTTCTTTAAATAAATTGAAGATAAAATAAACTAAGCCATCTGTCAATAAGTTGAATTAATTTATCTGCATAAAAATAATAATCAAATTGACAATAAAAATAATGCAGACGATATAAAGTTTTCTTTAGAATAAAAATATTTGACGATATTTTGACGCAGACGATATTTTGAGAACAAAGACTTAAAAGAAAAAAATCTAAACTATTTTATAAATACTTTACCATAAATTCGAAATAAAAGCAATTGTTAATTAAGAATAATTCTTTTCCTAGAAGAACAATCCTACTCTTCATTGCCAATTAAGTGGTCATTAAAATAAACTTGTTTCTTAATTTATGCCATTTTTTTTTTTTTTCATTCGAAAAAAAAAAAAACTAATTCGAATTTATTTCTTATTTTTCGTTTGTTGAGAGTCAAGAATTTTTTTTTAATCTGCTTATCGAAATAATTTCTTCTACATTATTGAATAACCGCTCAATAATGTTTCTTTGAAAACTGCATTCGGACATATATTTAAAAACAGTGTGGAAGGATTCTTTAAAGAAAAAAAAATACTTAAGAAGGAAAGGTGAAAAAGTTTTTGCTGTTTGTAAGTTTTTTTTTTTTATTTATTTATTAAATTTTTTTTTTTAAGAATTCTTATTCTGGAAATACTTTTAAACTTATTATGCGATGTGGAAATTGACTTTTTAAGTCTTATAGGAAAATCTGGCTTTAATTAAAAAGGTAATTTGAATTTCTGCTTCAAAAGCAAAAAAAATCGATAAATTTTTTTTTTTGTCTTTATTTCTTGCATTTTAAAATATATATTTTGAATTTCAAACTTCTTAACAGTATAAACATAGTTTTTAATAAGAATACTTAAGAATGTTATATCGTTATTTTCTTGATAATAACTTATAATGTACAATATAATTGATACATCTAATATTTAACTAAAATAAAAATATTTCATAGATATTTTATTTGAATCCCAAGATTTAGTCAAATCAAATCTTTGTCATGTAGAAAAATTTGTACAACTTCTTATTCAATGAAGAATATTATTGGTTCATATTTTATGCCTGTTAATTAGATTTTCTTTTTAACTATTAGCTAATAATATTAATAACAAATATATTAAATTATATATAATTAATAATATTTATAATAATTATATAATAATATATAATATATTTCACACTGTTAAGAAATATTTCTTTTAATAGAATAGTATGGATTATTTTAATATCCTGTATTATTTTAATGATATAAATTGTGGACATTTGTTAAAAAATAAAAGATTTATTCTGATTTTATTCGATAGTTAAATTCTGTTTAGAACATTTTAAATTAAAAATAAAAAATAATAAATGGAGAAGAAAATATTTTAACAAAAAACTGTTAAGAATATGCAATTTACCAGAATTTACTACCAGACAGATAGTGTCTATCTTAAATGAAATTCAAAGATAGCCAATGTGATTAAATTGGAAATTTAAAAAAAAAAAAAAATCATATGCATGCTAACCAAACATTAAATAAAAAGATATACACATTAAAATAAAAATTATAATAAATAAATTTATTTATTTATTTGGTTCAAATTATTAAATTGGATTACAAACTTTGAAATTTATTTAATAAGAATATTTGAAATGAATGGAAAATGAAATAATTTTAACAGTTATTGAAAATGAAAAATATATTTGTGAATCTGTCAATAAAATATATTAAATTTTTTGAAGAAAGCTTAGTTAAAAATAGTTTTAAAAATATGGCTCCATTAATAAAATAATGGAATAATAGAAAATGAATTACTTGAAAATTGCTGACAAATCAAAAAATTTCATTAATTAATAATTAAATATTAATTTGAAATATTATCAAGTTTTTTCGTTTCATTCCAATAGCTTTTTTTTGATAGGAAGTTTAAAAATTCAGTATTTAAATTAAATTTGAATGAAATTTTTAAATAATTTTATTAAAGATATAAAAATATTAAATAATTAAATTAACTTCTAATCATCAGGCAAGATTCTTATAAGTTTTTCTTTTAGATAAGTTTTTATTAAACGTAGTCTTGCAAAATGTATTTTCACTTGCATCAATCAGCAAACAATAACCAATACAAACAAAATACAACTTCATTTTTGTCACAACAGCCATACTTTTGAAAACTAATACTTAATACAGCTGCCTTCAATCAAAGCCCCTTAATTCATAAATGTATACTGGAGTAACTAAAATCAATAGTGGTTTTTATGGTATATATTTAGTATATATTATATTTTTTTTCATTGGTGCAACAGTCCCATGATGGACAAGGTCGCCTGCCTACTGGTAGATTTCGAAACAGGAGATGTTTTCTTTTTTTAGAGTTCTCAGCCCTACGCCCAATGCTTTACAGTCATATTAGACCCGGGATCTATAGTTTAAAGTATGTATTTATATATCATTAGCTTAAAAATTTCAGACGAATACAAAATATGACATTGGGCCGTCTCATAAGGTCTGGTTGGGCTTGTCGCTCTAAGGTCCTTTTTTGCCCACTTTATGCTAATTAGACCGGAACCTACAATTTAACGTGGATTTCAAACCACTAACAAAACATCCATACCACCTCCAGTATTCGAACATGATGCATCAAAGATCAGAGAGCTAGCCAATTGGCCCTCAGGCAGCCCTTTTCAAAAGAAATTTCAAATATTGATCGTTCACTTAATCATAACAGATAAGCATTAAAATTTTATTGAATTTAAATGGCATAGCTGAGGAAATTAGTAAAAGTAGGAAATTTTTATCATTTACTAACGTTTTTCAATAAAATCATACAATGAATGTTTGTTAGTAGTTTTGAATCCATGTTAAATTGTAGAGACCGGTCTCAAAGCCCAAAGTGTGCAAAAAAAAAATGATCGTAGAGCAGCAAACCAAACCAGTTTTTTGAATGTGCTATGTGTGCTTTGGAATGTGCTATGTGTGCTTTGGAATGTGCTATATATATATATATATATATATATATATATATAAATTAAAATAGCAGCTTCGTTTTGAATAAATAATTTTTTTAAGCAGATTACTCCGAAATTAAAAATAACATGACAACAACACACACACACACACATATATATATATATATATATATATATATATATATATATATATATATATATATATATATATATATATATATATAGCATATATATAATAATAATATATATATATATATATATATTAAATAATTGTAGCTTCATTGATAAATTTATGTAATCAGGGATGTATTTTGCATACGACTATGAATTTATGCTTAAGATAAAAGTAAAATATATGCAGAAAAGAAAGGTAGTTTAACAATTATTTTAAAAGTAAACTATTTTATATATAAGCCCTTAAAATTTGGCTGATTACACATTGTATTAAATATATATAGAGAGATAAAATAAATCATTGTTACATGTATAAAAATTGGAACTAACTGTGGATAAAACAATATTTGATATCGACAGAATAAAGGATTAACAAGTTGCAAAAATATTTTCTTTTTCATTGTGTTATCTAGTCAGAAAAAAAGTATTCCGATAAGCATTGCAATTATTCACATGCAGTGAGCAGCTTTACGCGCTCTGCACTGTTTAAATTAAATATGCTAATTAGAGGCATTAGAGCGTAAATCCGCACCAATTGAAATACTTCTTTTTTTCGTTGAGCAAACAGTCATCCAATTGAGCCTTCGGCGGAAAATAATTACGTATTCCTTTCGAGCTATTGGCTATCTCTCGTGCCTGCCAATGCGAGCAACTAAATCGTCTAGAGAAAACATTCAATTCAACGCAAGAGGTACAGAAAAAAATAACTTTCACTTCCACTTCCACCAATCAGAATTCGTTTTATTTTTTTATTTTTCCTTATTTCTGTTGTTCTTTCTAACTGCAAAGGTAACTACTAAATCTTAAACTCAAAGTCGCGAGCAAGGCTGAGGTCGAGAGTAGGAGGAATTCGAACAAGTCAGAGTTGTCGTCTAAAAGTCTTGGAAGTTAACTGCAGCTGTAACTGAATTACACTTCTATTTACCCAAGAAACATCAGCAAGGAACTTAATAGTTGAAGGCAGGGTTGGGAAAAATTTACATAATTCACAGAGCAAATATTTCTAATTATTCGCTTCAAGAGAAGAGCTTTAATTTTTGATGTTGTGTGTCTCTTTCTCTGAATGGAGCATCAATTGAAATATTAAATTAAAATATGCCGCTGGATCTATTAAACTTTTTGGAGGAGACCCCTTTTGAAATTTTCGCCATGTTTCGGTTGGTTTACCTATTGAATTTTACCTCGGGGGAAAGATTTACGAAAATAGATAGTTTTGTCGCCCTTTTCCTTCCATTTTAATTCAAAATTACTCACCTTTTCACGTTCTAATTTTCGAATGTTCTTCCCTTTTGTTTGGTGCAGTTGAGACAATAAATCCCATAACTATAGCCCTCTCTTCCCTTCTTTGGGAAAGTTCTAAAAGTCAATTTAAATTTCGAACGCCTTTGTCTTGGAAGGAAGGGATGGAAGGCGGGGAATTGAATTTGGTGTGGAATTAACTTGCGACATTTTCATTTTGGATATTAACTCCGAAGATGAAAATTTCCTCTCCATGAATATTAAATTGGTTCGGTTGCCAGAACTGGAGTCTGGGTATTTTCTAATTTATGAACGTGAATCAAATCACCGGACTGTGAAGTTCTTGCAAGGCTAGGGGGAAGGAAAAGAGGGAATTTTATGATTTCAGAAATGAATAATACATCAGATTAGTTTTCGGAGAGGCAATTTTTAGACTGTTTCGTTCCTTTTTTTATTTTTTCTTCTGTTTCTATTTTTTTTAAATGTTTAAAATTTCATTTATAATCGTTTTTTTCATCTTCTGATAAATTATTAAGTGCATTGCGCCATGATTTCTGCCATGAATAATGCATTTGATGAAATTGTCTTCATCATCTCGATGCAATTTTCTCGAAGTAAATAAATTCTTCTGTTATAAAATGTCTTTTATTGGAATGAAAGAAATAATAGATGCAAATTTCAAGTTATTAAATTGATTGTTCTAATCATTTACGCTTTTGAAAAGAACTGTAAAACGTATGCATTTATTTCATATCGAGGTAATCTATCGCTGCTAGTGTGCCATGATTACTTTTTATTGAACTTCATTTGATTTCCTTCTTCACGTGAGAATTCATAATGGATTAGACAAAAAGTTTAACAAGTAAAAATAGCATCTTTAATAATTGAATTAGTAAATTATTTTATATTTGTTAGGAATTTTCAATATTATATTTTTCCCTGATAGATTATCTTATTTATTCACGTTAATAATTGTTTTTTGATTGCATTTTAATAGTTTGGTTTTCTGAAATTTCCAGTAACGTTTTCGAACCTAGAACTTTGTTTTTCTCAAAAAAGTCGCATTATTCAAAAATAAGAAAAGAATGTGTATCAATAATCAAAAATATATGTAATGTAGTACAGCAGCCCACCCCTGTCTCCCACAATACGTGTGTGGCCTGATGGAAAAGTCAGCTAGAGCTGTGGCATTTGGAACGTCAGGCTTGAGATTCTAATTAGCCTAAAGTGTGCAAACACAATGACCATAGAGCGACAAACCAAATAAACTAAACCTCGACAAAACGAAGGGCATTGTCTTTTTCAACTTTGCAGCAGTTCATGAGTATTTACACACCTCAATAGCATTGAAGCTGGCATACCTGCCTGCGTTTCATGCACTTTAAATCATGGTATGATAAGTGGTATGTGAAAAAATATTCTACAATGTATAAAATGTTTTAGACTTCTTGTTGCTGCTTATGTTTCTAATATTTTAAGTAATAATCGACAGGCTAAAAGGAAACACACTTTAAACGTCGATGTATACTCCGTGTAACTTGATTCCTTTCATATTGAATAGGATATCTTAGCTAATAAATTATTATATTAACTCCTAAGTCCTTTAATATTTATTGAAGTTGTCAACTACACTCATCTGTTGCACAAGCTTGTTAAACAATTAAAAAGTTGAAGCTAGTAATTAATTTCATCAAATACAAATTCTTAAGATCTTATTACAAGGGCTTGTTTTTTTTTATTTCGTTATCTTCAACGAAACGCAAACCGTCGTTGGAAATAGAAATTATCGTTTCATTTACGGCAACATTTTTTTTCTCCAGCAGATCAATTTCATGAAACATTCTAACGCTCATTTAATGAAAATCAATGAGGACAACTTTTTTTTTCTTCTAATGCAGCTGGCAAATAGACCGTCATCTTCGCCATAAAGACTGCATCGATGTTACTCACTTTGCATTACCCAGGGTGTAACTTGATGGTAAGCTACGGACGCGGAGTAACAATGACCCCGCAGCGCTCTACGATCCAATTAGGACCGAGACCTACGGCTTAAAGTGGATTCCGAACCACTACACACATCCATGGCACCGCCGGGAATCGAACCCGAAACCTGTGGTACCGAGCGCCAGAGCGCTAGCCACTCGGCCATTCAGGGCCATGAGGACAACTTTAATTGTGTTTATATGACTTTTCTCCCTCTCAAACCAGTTTTCTGAATGTCGTACATATCTAAAACTCATTGTATCAATAGTAAAGCATGTTTGCTTCCTGTGGAGAGTAACGAAACAAGCCTATGAGATATGCGCATCATGATGCTTGCCTTAAAAATAAATGGTTAAAACATTATTTCAACTATTTAAATTAACACATATACATGAGGATCATGATTCTGGCAATCATTTTAAGTGGTTGCTTTACATAGAAAAACTTTAATGGATCTTCAAATCACTGAGGATTAAAATAAAAAGAATTAATGGTAGTCATCATCATCATTATCAATGGCAAAACTTCCTCACGGTGAACCAAGGCCGCTTTCGTGGATGATTTCAAGGATGATTCCGTGACAGCAGATATAAACCTTTTTAAGAGGTGATGTTATCAGCCCTACGTCCAATTCTCTAAGGTCATAGTAGACCGGGACCTACGGTTTAAAGTGGATTCCGAACCACTACAAACATCCATGGCAGCGCCGGGACTCTAACCCGAAACTTGTGACACCGAACGCCAAAGCGCTAGTTACTCTGCCATCACGCCCATTAATGGTAATCCTATTCATTATCAATGATGTGACAGCCCCATGATAGTCCAAATCCTTCTACGTACTGAAAGACTTCGAGACAGGAGATGTTATTCTTTTTAAGTGATAGTGTTGTCAGCCCTACGGCCAACGATCTACAGTCTTATTAGACCGGGACTTATGGTTTAAAGTATTATTCTGAAATACTACAAACATCCATCAAACATCAAACAACTGGGATCTTGAACCCGAAACCTGTGACATCGAGCTCCAGAATTAATGGTAATATCATCCTTAAATTAATTGTTTCAAACATAGCGCATCGTTTTACCACCTTCATTTAGTATGATCATGATTATTAAATGTAAACCACAATAGAGCAGTAAAGGGAGACGCTTCTTGTTTACTTCAAAATAAATGCTGGTTTTACCATCCTATTTCCTTGAAGAAGACATTCATGGGATGCGACTACAATCATCCGACTTAATATCCACAGCTTCATTAAAACAGAAACCCCATGTGCGGAACCCACTACCAACCGAGTCAACCTACACCACAACAAATGGTTCGGGGACAGATTAAACTACGTGATTCAATCAATATTGCAACTCGTCACTCGAAATTCAAGTGACTTTGAAACAACACTGCGTCACGTGCTAACCAACTCAGGACGCTCCTATTCAAACATCGGCCCATTGTTATGATAATCACAAGTCAATTCACTGTGAAATAATCATAACGTATTTGCTACCAATCAATGCACGGGTTTACTGGGCAGAAAGGGGTAGCACGGTCGTAGATCCGAGTTCATTATGGAACAGCAAACATATGGTTACAAGACCCATAATGAAGTCCATATATGAATAATAATTTGGACAAATTTATTCACAATAATTGTGGAGATATTGTATGCAACTGATAAACATTTTAATCGCACCCATTTTTTGGTTCGATGTTGCGAAAACAACTTAAGTACAGTTCAACAATGAATTTATTTCATGTAATCATCGCTTTCACTTTGTTTTATTTTTAATATAAAGCTGTTTACAAATATATGAAAGAAATATTTGAAAATGACAAATGTTCGACCAACTGTTTCAATTCTTGCAGGAACTTAAGATAAACATGCATTGCAATTTTAAATATATAATTGAATAAACCAGCTATGTAATTACATTGAATAAAATAAAATAGTAAAACTGTTTCTTATATCACATGGTAGACAGCAACATCTGGACCAAGTCCAAGAATCCATGTGGTCTCTCGGAAGAAGGGAAAAAAAGGGGAACAGCTTTAGTTATGATGGAGCACCCGTGGGTGGAAGTTTGGCTTGGTTTGTCGCTCTACAGTCCTTTTATGCATACTTTGGATTATTTAGACCGGAACCTACAGCTTAACGTGGATTCCGAACCACTAACAAACATCTATGTCACCTCCAGGATTCGAACCAGAAACCTGTGTTATCGAAGGCCAGAGCGCTATCCAGTTGACCAGCAAACCACCCATCGGTAGAAGTCTGACTTGGCTCCGTGACGCTGACTTTTACGGGGTAGGGTTATCACCCCTTTTCTCTACAGTCATATTAGACAGGGACCTACGGTTTAAAGGGGATTACGAACCACTACAAACATCCAGGGCATGGCTGGAACTGGAACCCGAAACCTAAGGCACCGAGCGCCAATCACTCGGGCATCAAGCCCAATAGTAAAACTATGTAATAAAATTATCTGACTTATATAGAATAAAATAAAATAAATGCTGACATGGGACAGTATTTTTTTTTTTATTATTGAGGTATATTATAGTAAACAGCTGACAGTATAGATTTTTTTAGCCTTGTCAGCCTTACGACTAACGCTCGATAGTCATATTAGACCGGGCCCTACTGCTTAAAGTAGATTCCGAACCATTACAAGCATCCCTGGCACAACACGGACTTCGAATACACCGAGCGCCGAAGTGCTAGTTACTCGGACATAAGGCCCTAATAGTAAAACTATGTAATAAAATTATATGACTTAATTATATATAATAAAATAAAATCAATGTTAACATGAGACAACACCCTTTATTTTTATTAATGAAATATATTATAGCAAACAGCTTATCGAATGGATTTTTTTAGGGTTGTCATCCCTACTCCTAACGCTCGGCAGTCATATTAGACCGGGACCTACTGTTTAAAGTACATTCCGAACCACTGCAAACATCCATGGTACCTCCAGAATTGGAACCCGTGACTCCCGTACCTACCCAAGTGACTAGAGCTGTGGCATAGAGTGCCAGAGAGCTAGTCACTTGGCCATCAATAAACAGCTTTCCGAATAGATTATTTTTCAATTCCTTCTATTAGCTCACACTTCCCTATATATATATCTTGTTCAAATTTTCAATCGTTCATAAAATACTTTTTATTCATCCACTCAAGTTCAAATACCTTTTTTTTGAACTTGTAGTGGATGACACTGGATGTTAATACAGTTTTTTCGAATATTAATTCATTCATTAAATTTAATTAATTAATTTTAGTTTTTTTAGATTTAAGTTGCATATATCTACCAATAGATGGCGCCAAATAAACTTAAAAAATGAATGAAAATCATTTATAAAGGATTTTCTGCAATAGAGTGAAAAAAAGTAGGAACTGACTTCAAAAAAAAAAAATTTTATATTACTTATTTTACAATAGTTTTAATTTTAGGAAATCTAAACATACGCATGTTTGTTAGCGTCCTTGAATAAATGAAGAGATAAATTTTAAATTCTGAGTAAATATCCTTGAATCATCACAATAAGCTTATGAAAATGTTTTTCGAAGAAAGGATTCCCGGGACTCTATTTGTCCAAGGCAGCCAGGTAAAACAGAATACTTAAAGGTCAAGCCGGTGTCCTTGATTTGATCTGATGCACATGGTCAAATTGCGCTCGCGACGCTCTGCCAGCTGTGACTAATGTCCGGCTTGACATTTGATACCTGGGCATTTGTGATCGCAAACGTCAAGGAGAAATAGCACGTTCAATTACCGAAGCCCACTGTTTAAGGCAATAGACTCCGGCGGTTCGCATCAAACGCACATTTCCGTAAAATTAAATGCACTTTATTTGTTGTTATCTTATAGATAAAATCTTGGTTATAAAATGAGTGATTAATAATCTAGAGCTTCGCTGCACTTCCTGTAGTATCATCGATATATTTATTTATATAAAATAATTTGTCAAATTATAAGAAATTGCAATTATAATTTAATTCTACGTAATTGATAGACTAGATGTTTATTGTTCAGTAATTTCTGTATTACACGGTATACCTCAGATAATCTGATGCGCTTGCACTACATGCACAAAAAAATAGAGAAGTAACATTTCCCCTTAGATCCTAAGACAGGACAGGTAGACATCATTTGTGTTGCACATGAAAAAAATTAAGAAAACTTTTAAATAACTAGCCCTTTAAAAACCAAATGTGTTACGAAAACATGTTTGTCTAAACCTTTTATGTAACCATAACTAAGAAGATAGAATTCAAACTTTAACCTGGTGCTCTGATGGCTCAACTGCTTTCATTCGATTTTTAATCCAATAGTAATTGGTATGTGGGCCTGATGGCCGAATGATTGTAATTTTGGTAACCGCTTAAACCGTAGATCTCTGGGAGTAGAGCTCACAACCCTACCCGGTAAAAAGATAACGTAACCTGTATAAGACAGGCAGACGGCCTTGACCCTCCATGGGGATGTTGTGCCATTGAAGATTTGTTTGGTTTGTCGCTCTACGGTCATTTTTTGCACACTTCAGATTAATTAGACCGGGATCTACACTTTAACGTGGATTCCGAACCACTCACAAACATCCCTGCCAATGCCAAGATGCGAACCTGAAGCATGTGGCACCATTGGCCAGACAGCTAACCAATTGACCATCATTTCGCACCCACAGTTGAAGAAGTAGTTGGTATGTGCATCTAGTGTGAAAGAGGACATGGGTTCGAATCCGCTGGTTAGATTTATTGCAGCCACGGGTTTTATACTCTACGGAAATTGTGAAAGAATTCGTAAGAGTGTTGCATCAATAACCACAATGTCTGATGGGAGTTTTATGGTTTTCTGACGCATTAAACTTCTTTTTATCACGCATACGCAGGACAATCATTCCTCTAGTATTGCGGTGTTCTCTTTATTTTTCGTAAGTGAGCTATTGTGGTCTATCTAAGAGATACAATATCCGGTGTACGGTAATAAAAATAAAAGTTATTTTATTACCATGTATTACTGTGTTGTAATTTTAAATATTGCTGAATGGCGAGAATTCTTTACATAAATGATGGATTGGGAATTTTATAAATATTCACATACAATAAACAAATAAAAAAATAAAAAACAGCTAAAACAAATGTTTAATGGGAAATCTGAATAACTGCCGCTAAAAAGAAAATTTAAGATAAAAGCATTATTGGTGCATTTAAAATTAATTTTGTGTGCTTTTAGAACAAAATTGTTTTAAGGCTTGCTTAAGTTTCAGAATTGCAGTCTCATCCAATTTTAATGAAGCCATGTGAATCCTTGGAAGTTTTCGCAATTTTCTATTTTATACAAATATAAAATTAAATTAAAAGCCGTTACGTAAATTTTTATTTTTTTTCACCTGGCCACCTTTAAAAGTTCTTAAATCAAAAAGAAAGGCACTTTAAAGAGATAAGAAACATAACGTCTTGAAGATAAACATATATTTTCCAAATTTTACACTATATTTGAAAATTAGTATACTAGGGATTTCTTTTTGCAGTATTTAGAATTTACGTCACAAGCTCATTTCTTCCTTAGAGACTAGAGTTCTTCTTTAAACCAACTATAATTTTTCATTTATTATTTATTCCCTCTGAGATATATAATGGTAATAGAGTTAAATTTATAACTAACCCGATATAAGATATTCGTTAGGTTCCTAAAATTTGGCGTCATGGGAATTTATGTAATACAGAATAGATAAATCTCATAAAGTAAAAGTTTTAGAGAATTAACTTAGTTTTAGAAACTATGAGAAATAGGCTTATTAAAATAATAATTGAATAAAAATATTTAATCTTATAACCTTATTCTATTTTGTTATCAAAATTACCATTATTTTTATAGGATCATCTAAAATGTAAACACGTTACATTTTGCAAAAACATACAAGTTGCCATTTTTCTTTTATCCCACCTAATGATCACAGGCTTCAGGTTCGAATCCGGGCGGTTGCTTGGATGTGTGTGAGTGGTACGGAATCCCCGTTAAACTGTAGGTCTCGATCTAATTATGCTAATGTGTGCAAAAAATTACCGTAGAGCGACAAACAAAACCATAATTAACCAAACGTTCTATTAATCACGTTACTAATTAATCGAGCAATTACTTGCCAATCGAGGCCAACTTAAGAGAAGTCATGTATAGTGAGGCAGCGCCGTTGCTAGCGGCCGCAATCGTGAGGACTTTTGACTTGATCTAACTTTAATAATAATATTTTAAATTCATGGACACGATAACAACAACAACTAATTAATGTACCAAAATATATATTTAAGGAAGTTTGAAATATTACTCATACTCAAAAGACTTTAGTCCTTGTAAGAACACTTTAAAATTCAGAAATGGAGAAGACGTTCAAATACATTTAATATTACATCAACAATATGAATTTTAAATGCTTTTTAAAACCCGTATACACCTAATAATCCACCTTAGATAACGATGAATCTGTTAAACAATTATTCTTGTAGTGGCAAAGGATCTCAAAGCAAAATGACTGGAATTGGAAAAAAATAACAAAATTGATAGAATCTTACGATTTGATTGATTTGATTGTACTAGTATAAAAAGAAATGTTTATGAAAATATGAAACATATAATAAAATTTGGTTTGGTTTGTCGCTCTACTATCATTTGCTACGCACTTTAGGCTATTTATACCGGGAGCTACAGTTTAACGGGGATTCCGAACCACTCACAAATATCCATGACACCGCCAAGATTCGAACGTGAAGCCTGTGGTACCAAAGGCCAGAGATCTAGCCAATTGGCCAACAGGTCGCACGTATTATAAGAATAAGTGATATATTAAATTTCAATTTTTCAGTAATACTACCCTAAAAATTATTCTAGTACATATTTCTATAATAAATGAATTCTCATCTGCTCATATATAAAATTTCAAAACCTTCAAATGTACTTGAACACACAAAAAATAATCTATTCTAAATATGAATTCTGTCTCATCGATATTGATTAAAATCAACCATTGTACATTGTAAAGACTGAATTTTCTCAATTATTATTAGAAAAGATGCACATTTAATTCGACTTATGCCCTTAAAAAAGATGCTAAATCATTAACTAAAATTTGTTTATTAAAGAAAGGAATTAAAGTAAAAAGCTGCACGTAAGAGAGCACATTAACGAGAGTGCAGATGAATTATCTGCCTTCAACGTCTGTTACAACCTTCAGAAAGAAGAATAGCAATTAGCGGTTGCGCATATGTGAATGTCTAGTTCCGAAAGTTGAGCTGCTTGGAGCTCAAATGTGGACGCTCTCAAAACGACTAATCAGACAGAACGACTCAGACAAAGTCGAGGAACAGTCAACAGAACATTAAAGTTACTACTGAATTTTCAGTTTTAGAAGGCAAACATTCCTCTCTAATAGACAAGAAATGTTCCTTTTATATTAACAAAGGTTAATGACGTAAGGGAAAAAATTGTTTACATTTTATGCAAACGCATTAGGTCACATATTTCACATTTGGCGGATTACGGATTATCTCATATACGACACGCAAATGTGGGGCAATTACCCTTAAAAATTCTCACGAAAGGCGCTGTCTAATATCTCTTTCGTGTGGTTATGTTTTGATAGATGTAAACTGACCACAGAATCCATTTTTAAGATAAATATTATCGCACCAATCCACACGGCATTTATAAAAAAATATCGGTTATATATTTTAAATTTCTATATGGCTCCATGTCACTCACCACTGTAATCCGCAACCCAATTGCATCCCGACTGGACGTTCTGCCACTCTCCATGGAGAAACTCATCTAAATGAAAGGGTCTTGACGTCAGTCGTTGTCGGAAACAATAGAGATTTTTGCATAACGTTTTTATCGTCCGGTATTTTTTCTCCCTAGCGCGCATGCTCATGGGAAACATTATTACAGATACGCATGCGCAATCTCCTATGAGCATGCGCGCTAGGGAGAAAAAATACCGGACGATAAAAAAACGTTATGCAAAAACTCTCTAATAACACGCTCGAAATTACTGTAGGCGTCTCGGCAATAACTCATAACTCAGTTCCTCAAGACCTGCTCACTTGTGCTGGATAACGCTACACCAGTTAGTACACCACTCAACAGCAGTCGGTGGGCCGATCGTGGTATACATAAATGGAACTTGAGGCTCACCGATGTTGCACACAAAAAAAAAAATAGCGTGTGAGTTGAAAAAAAATAATGGAAATTGCTAGTGTTTTTTAACAGTACCAGATTGACTATTGGAATTTGATTCAAGGCAACTCTAGTAAGCATTGGTTTTGGTAATTGGTAAAAAAAAAAGCTCAGTTTTCTTTCTGCTTTGGTTATTTATAATTAATTGATGAAAAACAAGAGTTTTTTTTTTTATTTAATAAATTCTTGTTTTACATAAAAATTAATGGGAATTTTGGCAAAAGATTTTTTTCATTCTTTTAGAAAGAACTTGAAAAAAATTAAATTAATTAATATTTTTATTCTTTTAATAAGGTAATTTTCATTATTCAATTAAAAATAATTCAAATACGAAAATGGAAATTAATAAAGAAAATAAAATAAACCAAGAAAAAAAAATTACAGAATTGATAATTACGAGGTAATATTTCCAATTTTCATATAATTTTTAATTAGAGGCATTTTTAAAAGTTTATGACTTGCAATTAATTTGCAAGAAAATTCAATTTTTGTCCATTCATTAAAAACAAAAAACAAAATTTAATTATTTTTCTCATAAAAAATTCTATAAATATTTCAAAAATAGGCTCTTCTTTTTCTAAAATCGACGTAATTATTTTATATTTTAATCATTTCAATTAATATGAAATTTAAATTTATTCTTATAGCGTTCAAAATTTTAATTTTATATTTAATATATTCACTTACTTATTTTTTATATTTTATCTCCAATCTATTTTATTTTAACGTTTAATTAATATACGAGTCATATAGTTTTTTTTCATATTTCTGAGATTTTGCTTATTTTTAGATTTTACATATTGTTATTGAAAAAAAAAAAATGAAAATAGTATGAACTACAAATAACAACTCATTTAAATATATGTTATAAAAAAAATTAATTAAAATACTTGTTGGTTGAAATAATTGAACTGTTTTAAAAATCATTTAAATTTTTTTGATAATTTAAAATTATTATTTTTTCTAATTATTATGTTAATTATTATTATTATTTAAATTACAATTATTTTTTAATAATTAAAAAAAAAAATATTTTGTTATTTTATAATCCGAGTTTAAAGAATTTTTATATTAAGTCAGAGAGAGACACAGTTCTGATTCAAAAAGTGAAAAAAATTATTCCAGTATTTTAAGTTAAGAAAATAATTCATCATTATTATTTTTATTTCAAAATATATTTAAAGCATGAAATATAAATAGGTACCTTATTTATGATTTTATAGTTTAAATTATTATGTAATTTTTATATTATGTACTTCTGTATTATTATAATTTTTTCAGAAAAACATAGTACTAAATTGTTTTTCAAAAATATAATAAACATTTAAAAAAAAGAAAATCAAATTAAATGCACATAAAAATTTAATTTAAAAGATCAAACGAATATAATTTTTTCCCTTTCCGACTCGAGCGAGTGCCAACTCTTTTGCGCAAAAACCGATCTATATATATATATATTCAATTTTTTAGAAACGCTCTCCTAATTGACTTACCATGAATATTTTCGCAAATCTTTCATAAGAAACAACAACAGCAGATAATCCTGTAATCCTGAAGAAATCGGGTACCCTATATTTTTGCTATTATCATTTTATATTAAAAAGTAATCATTTAATTCTGGAACTCGGTGACACAGGTTTTGGGTTCAAGTCCCAGAAGTGCCATGGATATTTGTAGTAATTCCAAATCCACCTTGAACTAAAGGTCCCAGTCTAATATCACTGTAGAGCATTGGGTGTATGGTTGACAACCCTACCCCGTAAAAAAGAATTATCTCTCGAAATCTGCCAGTAGGTAGACAGTGAACCTGTTGCGCCAATGATGATGATCAGTCCTCTACTTAAAAGAACCTCTATTATTATTTGTGAAATACAGAATTGTAAACTTTTTGTTTTTGAAGGCTGTTTATAAGAACAGCGCAACTCATCACGATGTGATAAAGATAAATGATTAACATGTTGCAGTTTTCGTTTATGATTTGAGAAAATAACAATCAATATTATCATTAATGTTCCAGCCACCATATTATTTTCAAAACATTTTATATCCGAAATTGTTAAGTAAAGGCTTTTAAAATAAAAAACTAATCATACCATACACATTCCGAATTAATTTTACAAAATATTTTACTTGTCAATCCGCAATTTTCCCCAACAGATTCTAACAAATATCTGAAAGTCATACATATAGCAGTACAGAAAATTTCAATCTACAAAATCTTTTTGTCTGCAACCAGTTTACATTTTATTCATGTCTCTCAGTATTTTCTTCTTTGTCGACATTTCTTCTCGTGCAATGTGCCAGGAATGAGAATTTTAAGCCACATACAAGTCCCGATGTAAGGAAAAAAAATACACGAAAGAACTTTTATTCAATAATAAACGACTCCAGAATACATAAATTTATTCGATTTCTATTATACTACATGAATTTCTCTTTCCTTCAAACATTTGGCATTCTGCCTGTGTATTTTGACATGCAAATGTCTCCAGACATTTATCTGAAATTTATTCTTCACATATTTTCATTTACAGATTTAATATGTGTTGGGATTTCTTTTTATTTTAAAAATATTGAGTGAGTATTTGTTCATGAACACAGGTAAAATTTAACCTCTCAAAAACATCATTTTCTTTTCTGGAAAAACAGACAGCAATCGAAAATAAGCATTATTAGAAATATGACTAAGAAATTTTTATCTTGTTTTATTTAAGAAGAAGGTAAAGAAGATTAAGTATAAATTTAACTCTTTTATTTTTCAAGTATAAATTAGTTATATATATTCTACAACAGCCCCATGGTGGGCCAAGGCCCTCTGCCTACTGAGATTCCAAAACGGGAGATTTATTTCTAATTAAGGAGTAGGGTTGTCAGTTCTACACCCAACAGTCATATAAAACACGAACCTACGGTTTAAAGTAGATTCCGAGCCATTACAAACATCTATAGTACCGCCGGGACTCGAACCGAAACCTGTGGCACTAAGCGCCGTAAAGCTATACATGTCCCCACGCATGTCCCAATGTGGTGTTCAATAACTCGTGTTTCGGTAGATATTCAAATCCACCACCAGTATGGTTTTGTGGTCATGCAATTGCGTAGTTATACAGCTTTATCTCCCACATTCTTTTTTAATTAGTTCAGTTGATTCTTTGTTTTAAAGATTTGGACAGGTTTATTTTTAGAATTTGGCCATGAATTAAATTTACCCGTAGCGTATTTGAACGACAAGAAATGAACTATATTCGATACGAAACATAAGAAAAATTTAGGTTTTTAAAAGGAGGTAGGACTTGATTGTTAAAATTTATAAGGCATTTTTTTTATCTCCATAGTACATGATAAACAAAACTTGAAAATTTCACCAAATAGAGAATATCAAAGATTAAAATACCATTCGTATTTTAATTTCCATTCAAATTTTATCTATGTAACAAAGGGAATCTCTTATTCTATTAATCAAAATCGTAACGCATTTTCAACCGGAGCCCAATTTAAAAATCGAAAATCAATTTTCCAAACTGAAAATGATGACCAAACACTGGTTGATGATACTCAGCCTTTTGCCATGCGATATTTACTTAATCTTAAAATTGATTTTAAAATTATATGCATTTTATTGATGAATATGAAGTATATTTATTCGCAGCTAATGTACCATCCCAACCCTGTTCTAATGCTCTGTATGGAATAAATTTCATAGTCCTTGAATATTTTTTAAAGTTTATTATTGAAAATCGCATCACGTTTTGCAACCAAATCCTCTGTAAAAATCGGAAACCGATTTTCCAAGTTAAACACGATGACCAAACACTGGATGACGATACTGAGACGTTGCCAAGTGATATTTACTTAATCGTCTTTATATTAGAATAAATTTTAAAATTATATACAATTTATTGATGAATATGGAGTAAATTGCTTCCCAACCAAGGTACCACCATAACCCCACCAAACTGTTCTGTATGGAATAAATTTCATAGTCCTTGAATATAATTTAAAGTTATTATTCTAAATTGTATCAAATTCTACAACCGAATCCCCATGTGTAAAAATCGGAAACCGATTTTCCTATCCAAACACCAGACGACAAACGACACCGAACCGCTGTCATGCGGTATTTAATACCCTTTGTAGTAATTTCTACCAACCAAAAAGGATTTCAGAAAGACAATCCAAATGTTGATCTTGTTCACCGATACCCATTCACTTAAAGGAGACATAATGACTTGGCGACTGTTGGCCCTGCCATCTTTACCACCATGTGTCAATCCAATTAAACTTCAAATGAGAACTTAATCCTGATTCCCCGAACACACTCAGCGTATCACATCCGCTGATCAATACTTTAAACTAATTATAACTCGCAGGCAGTATTATTGGACGAATTCCACAGCGATAAAATAGTGGAGCTAGCATCGGGCCGATGGTTACCGTTAAATCACGAATGTGGTGCTTGGTACGCAAGCAGGCTCCATAGAGAAGTGATCGGGATTTAATCCTTGATCAGGGAATAAGACGGGCGCTCAATTAGTAAGCACAAATATTGGCTCGTAATATTTGGAGCGAACACCTCGCACGTAACAAGGCCTCCAAGCTCCACTGCAACCTGAGAGGTTGTTTGACTTTTCATAGCAAACAGATTTGTAACAAAGAGTTCATTTTCCATTAATTGTTCCCATAACAACTAGAAGGAAGAGGTTCTTAATTATTTTCAACTAAAAATACTGGAAATGATGAGATATTTTCAATAAGTTCACTTTTAACATGCAGCATCCATAATTTAGTATCCACATACATTATAGTTAATGCATTGTATATACCAATTTTATGATTGCAAGGTTTACATTGCTCATAAGATATCTTAAATCAAATATGTATATTTACATATACAAAATGTCGATAAATTATTGGACTAATTTAACGTTATGCTATAAAAAAAATCAAATATAAATTATATGAATAGCATATAGTTTTATTTGATAATAAAAAATTTAATAAGAAACTAATTTTATAATTTTATTTTGATAAATTTCGAAAATTTTTTTAAGCCTTAACAGTAAAAAAGAGAAAACTTAATAATGTCACCTTTAAAGAAAAATACTTTGTAGGTTAGCTGAATTTATATCGATAATTAAAGTTAAAAAAAAACTATAGCTCCGAATATAAATATTGTAACATCTCCGGCTATACTAGACTTACAATGACTTCAAGAAGAGATGATTGCAGGATCATGGGAACACTTTAAATTTTTTAATTCACAAGCACTATATATCTATACACAAATATAGAACACAGTATGTAATAAATATTATAATCATTGAATATATCGTTCAATTTATTATTCACATTCAAATTCGTGTCGAATTTTGCAACCGAATCCCAATGTAAAAATCGGAAAACGATTTTTCAATCTAAACACGATGACCAAACACTGGGTGATGATAACGAATCGTTGCCATGCGATATTTACTTAAACTTCCTTATATTAAAATACATTTTAAAATTATATACATTTTATTGATGAACGTGGAATACATTGCGTCGCAGCCAGTGTACCACCAAACTGTTCTGTATGGAATAAATTTTATAGTCCTTGGATATATTTTTAAATTTATTATTCAAAATAGTACCAAATTTTGCAACCGAATCCCAATGTAAAAATCGGAAACCGATTTTCCTATCCAAACACCAGACGACAAACGACACCGAACCGCTGCCATGCGGTATTTACTTAATCCCCTTTGTAATTTCTACCAACCAAAAGGATTTGAGAAAGACAATCCAAATGTTGATCTTGTTCACCAATACCCATTCACTTAAGGAAGACATAATGACTTGGCGACTGTTGTCATTGCCATCTTTACCACCATGTGTCAATCCAATTAAACTTCGGATGAGAACTTAATCCTGATTCCCCGAACACACTCAGCGTATCACATCCGCTGATCAATACTTTAAACTAATTATAACTCGCAGGCAGTATTATTGGACGAATTCCACAGCGATAAAATAGTGGAGCTAGCATCGGGCCGATGGTTACCGTTAAATCACGAATGTGGAGCTTGGTACGCAAGCAAGCTCCATAGAGAAGTGATCAGGATTTAATCCTTGATCAGGGAATAAGACGGGAGCTCAATTAGTAAGCACAAATATTGGCTCATTATATTTGGAGCGAACACCTCGCACGTAACAAGGCCTCCAAGCTCCACTGCAAGCTCAGGGAGGTTGTTTGACTTTTCATAGCAAACAGATTTGTAACAAAGAGTTCATTTTCCATTAATTGTTCCCAAAATAACTAGAAGGAAGCGAGAGGTTCTTAATTATTTTTAACAAAAGATATCGAAAATTTCTCATCATTTCCAGTAAGTTCACTTTCAACATGCAGCATCCATAATTTAGTACCAATATTCATTATAGTTAATTCATTATATTATATCACAATTTTATAATTGGAAGGTTTGCAATATCGTAAATCTAATATATATAGTTACATATACAAAATATCTGTAAATTACTGGACTAATTTAAAGTTATGCAATAAAAAACTACCAGGCATGAATGATATGAATAGAATATAGTTTAATTTAATTTTGATAAATTTTGATAATTTCTATGTTTTGATAGCGAAAAAGAAAAAAAAAAATAATAATGTCTGCCTTGAAGAAAACACTTCGTAGGTTAACTGAATTTATATCAACCATTAAAATTAAAAGAAACCATAGTTTAGAATATGGATATCGTAGCATTTTTCTACTGGGAAAGATCTGGCATTCCTTTTCCAGGAGAGAGGAATGTATATTCCTTGAAAAGAACATAATAACAATCTATCTCTCAAATTTGACAGCATATAAGCAGTGTTGTGGATAGTTATACTACAGGCAATTAGTGTTTTGTACTACTGTGAACAACCCGTCATTCAAATCTGATAGCAGATATTTAGTGCCATGTATAATGAGACTTCATGAAATTCGTGATTGTGTGTGCGACCTTCACAGCTTGAAAAAATTGCAGATGGAATATGGACTACACCATAAGTTGTGGCATCGTTATTAGTGACTGACCATGGGCTGAGAAAGTGTCTACTCTGATCAGAAGTGATGGAAGCTGACCCCACCCCGCTGATGGATTTTCTTAAAGAGAGATTTTGAAAAGGAGGGAAGTGCTCTGCGACGAATAGACAAGAAGCCTTTTTTTTTTTTCTGATAGTGACTGAACAGGCCGGAGTTTCCGCCTGCTTGCAAAGTGAGCCTCTTGTGGTTTCGTGTATAACGTCCTGTGATAATTAAGGTCAGTCGCAGACCGGGTGAAATAGAGTCCGTGTAGGCTCCAGAAATCTAAAAATCACCGTCCTTGAGTGATTTGAATGCACTTGTGAATGCAATTTAAATCTTCTACATTCATTTTTTGTAAATAATAAATTGCGTTAACCCAGAGTTCTGTATATAAAATAATGCTTGTAAATAAAGATCTAAGTGTTCCCCATGAACCTGAAAGTGGCCCTCTTCTTTAAGCTGTTATAAGTCTAGTATAGACCGAGACGTTACAATATCAAAATTATAATTTTTATTAACCCATCATATTGCCGGTTTTATCTTCGACATCCATTACGAATTGTTAACGGCAAAAGTATATTTTTGTAATGGTAAGTTAATGTTTTCTTTCATATATACCTGTCTATTTTTTAAAAATGGAAAATTTATAAAACGAAATTCGTATATAATTCAATTTCTTTAAATTTAATCAATAGTGGCTTTATCAATTTAATTATTGATGTTATTTTCTGAACCTTTTTTTATTTGGCTATTCATAATCCCACTGTTTTATTGAATTATAACTATTCCGTATCAAGCATTTCCAAAAGCATTTTTTTGAAAGGCGCATGATACATTCGTATAAAAATTAAACTTCAAAAGCTACATAGTGGAGATACTAAGCTTGGCGAAATACGTATGAAAAAATCGTCAAAAAAAAGGCACTCTTTTGCAATCCAATCTTGAAAGGGTTTTCTTTTATTGGATAAAATGCTTTTTCTAATTACGCGGATGATTAACTTTGAATGGAATGTTAATTAGCTTTTTTTTTTTCTGACTAAGAGTCGCTTTTTATAAAGATTTCTTCACCCTTCTAAAAGCAACCCTCCAAGTCATCTATTAGAAATTTCACGGAAATGTAAATCAAAACATTGATTTATTGTGTCTCCACAAGTAATAAAACTGGCTCGCCAACAACACTTTTAATGCCAAATTTGTCTATATAATTGTTATATTATCGTAAAACACAAATATTTGTCACAAAAATTAAAATAAACAAATGTTTATTCTGCTTTTATTACTAATTAGGTAAGATTAAGCAGTTTTTTACATATTTACAAAAAAAAACCTTCCACAGAGGACCATTGGGAGGAAGGAATGAATTTATTTTTAATAAAAGTCAACATGCCACGGTTTTAGAGAGTTAATCAAAAACATGGTATTTAAAAAAAATAGTGCATCCATATTTTACAAATTCGCAAATCTGTACTAAAATATTATAACCAGACCAGAGGGTAACCGGGATGGATAAATACCCTTGAAAAACAGATGTCCGAGTTATGATTAATTACATATTCATAAAATCGCTGTTATAACTATGATTTTCTCAATTTCTTTTTATTTATACGTTATTTTTAAAATATATTTTGTTATAAAAATGCTCAGAGCACTACCCAATTGGCCATCAAGCCACCATTCACAGATTAGGTTTGTTTCGTCGTTCTACGGTCACTTTGTGCACCCTTTAGGGTAACCAGGATCTACAGTTTAACGTGGATTCGGAACCACTCATAAACATCCATGTCACATACAGGATTCGAACCTGAAGCCTGTGGTACCAATGGACAGAGCGCTAGCCAATTCCCCATCAGGCTGCCTGCAAAACTCACAAGGGATTTTATAATATTTTACTGCAACAAAAGAATATATATTACAATAATTTGAAAAAATGCGTATTAACTGACAAAAAATTAAATATTTCATGTGTAAATATGTGTTCATAGCTGTTAAAAATCGCTAAAATGCGCAGATAGAAGAAAATGTATATGTTAAAATTACCCACAATAAAAGTTCATCTTCATATCGGTATCTATTGTAGAAAGAAAAAGTTTGCAGTTTTCATCATTAAGTCTAATTAAAGATATGCTATTGTGACAAATCCTCAGTGTCCGGAAAGAATATGGTGGATCAGGAAGAACTTCAAATTTCAACTCGTTCAATTTTTGGATATTCGACGTTATCATGGACAAGAATAACGCCTATTCGACTCTCCAACGTCGTTTCTGATGTCAATAATTCCTGGTGTACAATAACAATTTGTTGACAATACTGTGCATTAATTGTTTAACCTATTCATAGGAAGCTATAATGAATATATAATTATTCTTAGATTCAACCAAAACGCCAATATTGTCTTCGTTGTATGGAAACTTGGTCTGGGTGCTTGTGTAGGCTTTTCTTTTGCATTCAGCCACTTTGTTGACCGTTTACGATGATAAACATCCTTTATTCATCACAAGTAACGATACGGTCCAAAAGAGAACATTTTTTCCCCAAAAAACTCAATGACGTGCAAGTGTTGAAATTTCTGCCTGTCTGTGAATTCATAAGGAATCCATTTGTCATTCTATGGCCTATTTTCATTTGCTATACAAAATCTTTAATAGTTTAATCTTATTTTTCAATAAATTATAACGTTTGTTAACTAAATCATTTCCTTTTTTTTTATAAAAATATTTTTCTAGTATGTAAAAGGGTATAAATTCACAATTAGAAATAAAATAGCCAAAATTATGCATCAGATACGTCAATAATGTTTTAAATTCACAATATGAATTAAATTTGTAAAAAGAAATACCATATATAATTATTTTATAGAGGTTGAGCTATATTTTTTATTATTAAAAAAAAAAGGATTAACTTTTCCATCTTTATTGCCACAATAATCTAAATAAATTTCTATTTACTTTTTGTTAATGCTAATTACAATCATGTAAAAACTTTTACAAGTAAGCAAAAAAAAATTTTTTTTTTTTTCTTATATGACTTAAACGACTTTCTGACTTAAAAAAAGAAACAAACTAAAAGATAAAAGTAGGATGTATTGGAGAGTAAATTTCATTGCTGCAGAAAATAAATACATTTGTAAACTTATGTAGTGTCCATTACATTAGACGCCTCAATTGCAAGAAAATATAGTATTAAACTTGAATAACACAAATTAGTACTTTGGAATTATTATATTTTTATAAGTATTACTGGAGAAGTGAAATAATTATAAATTTTACCTCCTTCAAAGTGATGGATATAATCATCATAAAATTCCAAACGCATTTTTAGCGTTCATAGTTCACTCACCTGTAAAAAATTAAAAAGCTATTAGAGCTACATAAAAAATTGAAAAATCTAATCACACATAAAAATGATATGATACTAATTCATTAAAAATATAAAAATTTCGAAAATTACCAATACAAAATTTTGTAGCATTTCCAGTTAGATAAAATTTTACTCGCGGTAAACAAGCGACATCTTTTTTTAATATTAATCAACAATAATAACAATGAATTATCTGTAACAATCATCTCGAATCACGATCTTGAAAATAAACTTTAACATGTTTACTTCACCATACAAATTATTGTATGCTCCAACATAAAATTTTGTAGCGTTTTCCAGTTGGACAAAGTTTTATTTGCTGTAAAGAAGCGACATCTTTTTAATATTAATCACCAAAAATTAACACTAAATTATTTTTAACAATATCTTGAATTTTTGTAATCATTACATAAAAAAAAATCGAATCATGATCTTGAAAATAAACTTTGTGATAAATGCAATAATAAAAATCCAGTTCGTTGATTCTCCTTCCTTAAAATTTTTGTCGTGTATATAAAAACTACATTTCTTAATTATTATAATTATCAATTAATATGAATATTACTAATAGTAATTTAATAATAAACAAATAATTATTTAATTAAAAATATTAAAGTTATGTTTGTTGATTCTCCTTCCTTAAAATTTGTGTCATATAAAAAACTACATTTCTTAATTATTATAATTATTAATTAATACTTACATTTATTATATTTAATATAAATATTAATAAATAATAATTTAATAATAAACACTTAATTATTTAATTAAATTATTTATTAATTATTGAAGAATTTATTAATATTAATAATATTTATTTATTATTAATTTATTGTTAAATTATTTTAATGCCATAAAAATATAAAAAAGGATTCCTTGTCAAAAACTTCTCTTAAAAAATCTGCATTAAAATATTATGATGAAGTTTAAAGAATATCTGAAAATTAAATTACTTCGTAATTTAAATAATTTCTTTAAATTTTTACTTTATTCTTGCTTCAAATTTAATTTTGTTTCCTTTTACTTATGTGTCGAACCAAAATATCTAACTTACTATGCCATTAAAATTTTTCCTGAATAAATTACCAGTTATTTAAACTTAGTGAGAAAACTAAATTTATTTAACATATTATTACCATAAAAATCTCAACTCTAAACTAGTTCCTAAGTAAGTAATTCAATTTACTTCAAAATATCAACCTCTTTTTTTAAAAGAAACTCATTTTAAAATAACCTGCTTTTAAATAATTTAAAACTTTAAAACCCTCACGTCATGAAATAACGAAGAATGGAGGAAAACTTTCTAAATTAAACATTTATGTAGGACTGAAATTGAATTTATCTCAATAGAACTCGGAAAATTCAATTTGGCAACTACATTCAGTTTCCTTAATAAAGTCGAGATTCCACTATTTGACTTAAACTCAATTCCTGACCGAATATGAAAAAGTAATGAAAACGTAATTGTGTGAATTAAATTACCTCTAAGTGATATCTTTTCTTCTTTTTTGACCTAAATAAAACCCACGGACTTCTTCTTTTTTATATCTTTTTTATTAGCCTCCCACATAAAATAATCCACATCCGGGGAAAAAAAAAAAAAAATTCTAAAATGGAATAGAGTATTTTTAACGATTCAGCAAGTAAAAAAAATATTAGACAAACTACTGACTTGAAGTAATGTTTTATTTCATACGAGAACAACTACATCACGTTTTCCTAGATTTTTTTTTTCCTCTTCTTCTAAAACATCCAGTAGTTTTCTTTTAAAGAATTAAAGAACTCGACTTTAAAAACGAGGGGAAGAATTCTATGTTTAAACATTGCCTCAGAGCTAAATAAAATTTAGAATATTTTTTTTTTTTTCCTTTTCATGTTTTTATCTTTATTTTTATTTATTTTTTTTTAAAAACTAGAAAAAGGAACTCTAAAAGCGCACTAATACGGAAAAGATCAAATAAAATAAAAAACCTAACGAGGAAAAAAAGAACTAACGGTGAAAAATTTCGCTTCCAATCTTGGCAACAGTAATTACGCCGTTTACATAATGACAGAAATGCACGTCACACAAACTACCTACAGTGCACTATTTTCAGTAAATACACAAGCAGAAAACTGCTTCTCTGTTACAAAATTTGATGAAATAATATAGCAACAAGAGGGAAAACCAAAAAAAATAACACAAAAGTTATTTTTCCTAACTTTTGTATTAACGCCAATGCTGGTGTTTTATTGTCTTTCGCCATTTTTTTTCTTTCTTCACATAAATATGGCGTGATGTTTCCATAATGTTTAGTTTGATGATAAAGTGTTCTAAACGTTCTGCAGCTACTGCAGTCTTTGGTCTGCATTTATGCAGATTCCTTTTAAACGGTAAAGCACTGGATGCTTATTTAGAGAAATAAATTACAAGGTAAAAAGGTCTTTAGAACTTTTGTATACATTTAAGTTTTACCTTGTCTTTAAGAAGATTCGATGAAAATGAGCTAATTGACAGTATCAAAAAAACATTTTTTCTTTTAATATTTGCTTCACTAAATACCATAATTTAAATCTCAAAGAAGTAGAAAAGATTTTATGTTGTCAAAATAAAGATTGATTACATAAAATTATTCAAAAATTTTGATGAAAAATAACAAAATGGAATTTTATCAAAAATTGGCCATTGTTCATATTATATTAAAATTGAAAAGCTATATATTTCTGTCCTACAATATAAGGTTTGGTTTGTCGCTCTAGGGTTATTTTATGCACACTTTCGGCCAGAGGTGGTCAATCCAAATGACCTGGCGGGCCTCTTGGGAATTTAAATAATTTTTTATTTTATTCTTACTTTAAATTTAATCTTGTTTACTTCTTCTGTAGCGAACTAAAATATACATCTTACTATGAGATAACAATTTTTTCCTGAATAAATTACCAATTATTTTTTACAAGAAAACTAAGTGAAATAAATTAAATTTATTTAACATATTATTACCATAAAAATCTCAAATCTAAGTTAATTCTTCAGTAAGTAAATTAATTTACTTCAAAATATCTAACCCTTTTTTTTACAAGAAACTCATTTAAAATAACCTGCTTTTAAATAATTTAAAACTTTAAAACCCACACGTCATAAAATAACGAAGAATGGAGGGCAACTTTCTAAATTAAACATTTATGTAGGACTGAAATTGAATTTATCTCAATAGCACTCGGAAAATTCAATTTGGCAACTACATTCAGTTTCCTTAATAAAGTCGAGATTCCACTATTTGACTTAAATTCAATTTCTGACCGAGTATGAAGGTAATGAAAACGTAATTGTGTGAATTAAATTACCTCTAAGTGATATCTTTTTTTTTTTTTTTTTTTTTACCTAAATAAAACCCACCGATTCAGTACCGAAGTATTTTATATCTTATTATTTGCCGCCCACATAAAATAAACAACATGCAGTCAAAAAAAAAATTCTAAAATGGAATAGAGTATTTTTAACGATTCAGCAACTAAAAAAATATTAGACAAACTTTTGACTTGAAGTAATGTTTTATTTCATACGAGAACAACTACATCACGTTTTCGTAGAATTTTTTCCTCTTTTCGAAAAAAATCCAGTAGTTTTCTTTTAAAGAATTAAAGAACTCGACTTTAAAAACGAGGGGAAGAATTCTATGTTTAAACATTGCCTCAGAGCTAAATAAAATTTAGAATATTTTTTTTCCTTTTCATGTTTTTATCTTTATTTTTATTTTTTATTTTTTTTTAACTAGAAAAAGGAACTCTAAAAGCGCACTAATACGGAAAAGATCAAATAAAATAAAAACCTAATGGCAGTAAAAAGAACTAACGGTGAAAAATTTCGCTTCCAATCTTGGCAACAGTAATTACGCCGTTTACTTAATGACAGAAATGCACGTCACACAAACTACCTACAATGCACTATTTTCAGTAAATACACAAGCACAAAACTGCTTCTCTGTTACAAAATTTGATGAAATAATATAGCAACAAGAGGAAAAACCAAAAAAAAATAACAAAAAAGTTATTTTTCTAACTTTTGTATTAACGCCTATGCTGATGTTTTATTGTCTTTCGCCATTTTTTTCTTTCTTCACATAAATATGGCGTGATGTTTCCATAATGTTTAGTTTGATGATAAAGTGTTCTAACTGTTCTGCAGCTACTGCAAGTCTTGCTCTGCATTTATGCAGATTCCTTTTAAACGGTAAAGCACTGGATGCTTATTTCGAGAAATAAATTACAAGGTAAAAGGTCTTTAGAACTTTATGTATACATTTAAGTTTTACCTTGTCTTTAAGAAGATTCGATGAAAATGAGCTAATTGACAGTATCGAAAAATTTTTTTTTTTTTAAAATTTGCGTCACAAAATACCATAATTTAAATCTTAAAGAGGTAGCAAAAGATTTTACGTTGTCAAAATAAAGATTGATTACATAAAATTATTCAAAATTTTGATGAAAAAGAACAAACAGGAATTTTACCAAAAATTGGCCATTGTTCATATTATATTAAAATTGAAAAGCTATATATTTCTGTCCTACAATATAAGGTTTGGTTTGTCGCTCTACGGTTATTTTATGCACACTTTCGGCCAGAGGTTGTCAACCCAAATGACCTGGCGGGCCTTTGGGAATTTAAATAATTTTATTTTATTCTTACTTTAAATTTAATCTTCTTTACTTCTTCTGTAGCGAACTAAAATATACATCTTACTATGAGATTACAATTTTTCCTGAAAAAATTACAATTATTTTTACAAGAAAACTAAGTGAAATAAATTAAATTTATTTAACATATTATTACCATAAAAATCTCAAATCTAAGTTAATTCTTCAGTAAGTAATTTAATTTACTTCAAAATATCTAACCCTTTTTTTTACAAGAAACTCATTTAAAAAAACCTGCTTTTAGATAATTTAAAACTTTAAAACCCACACGTCCTAAAAATAACGAAGAACGGAGGACAACTTTCTAAATTAAACATTTATGTAGGACTGAAATTGAATTTATCTCAATAGCACTCGGAAAATTCAATTTGGCAACTACATTCAGTTTCCTTAATAAAGTCGAGATTCCACTATTTGACTTAAATTCAATTCTGACCGAATATGAAGGTAATGAAAACGTAATTGTGTGAATTAAATTACCTCTAAGTGATATCTTTTTTTTTTTTTTTTTTTACCTAAATAAAACCCACCGATTCAGTACCGAAGTATTTTATATCTTATTATTTGCCGCCCACATAAAATAAACAACATGCAGTCAAAAAAAAAAAAATTCTAAAATGGAATATAGTATTTTTAACGATTCAGCAACTAAAAAAATATTAGACAAACTTTTGACTTGAAGTAATGTTTTATTTCATACGAGAACAACTACATCACGTTTTCCTAGAATTTTTCCTCTTCTTCGAAAAAATCCAGTATTTTTTTTTTAAGAATTAAAGAACTCGACTTTAAAAACGAGGGGAAGAATTCTATGTTTAAACATTGCCTCAGAGCTAAATAAAATTTAGAATATTTTTTCCTTTCCTGTTTTTATCTTTATTTATTTATTTTTTGAAACTAAAAAAAAGAACTCTAAAAGCACACTAATACGGAAAAGTTCAAATAAAATAAAAACCTAATGGCAGTAAAAAGAACTAACGGTGAAAAATTTTGCTTCCAATCTTGGCAACAGTAATTACGCCGTTTACTTAATGACAGAACTGCACGTCACACAAACTACCTACAATGCATTATTTTCAGTAAACACAGAAGCAGAAAACTGCTTCTCTATAACAAAATTTGATGAAATAATATAGCAACAAGAGGGAAAAACAGAAAGAAAATAACAAAAAAAGTTATTTTCCTAACTTTTGTATTAACGCCAATGCTGGTATTTTATTGTCTTTCGCCATTTTTTTCTTCTTTACATAAATGTGGCGTGATGTTTCCATAATGTTTAGTTTGATGATAAAGTGTTCAAAACGTTCTGCAGCTACTACAGTCTTTGGTCTGCATTTATGCAGATTCCTTTTAAACAGTAAAGCACTGGGTGCTTATTTACAGAAATAAATTACAAGGTAAAAAGGTCTTCAGAACTTTATGTATACATTTAAGTTTCACCTTGTCTTTAGATTCTATGAAAATGAGCTAATTGACAGTATGAAGGAGTTTTTTCTTTTCTTTTAAAATTTGCTTCACAAAATACCGTAATTTAAATCTCAAAGAGGTAGCAAAGATTTTACGTTGTCAAAATAAAGATTGATTACATAAAATTATTCAAAAAATTTTGATGAAAAAGAACAAACAGGAATTTATCAAAAATTGGCCATTGTTGATATATTAAAATTGAAAGACTATATAATAAATTTTTGTCCTACAATATAAGGTTTGCTTTGTCGCTCTACGGTCATTTTTTTACGCACACCTTTAGGCCAGAAGTGACCAACCCATATGACCTATATCCCCAGATTATATTTAGACCACTTTGGGAATGCATCATAACTTTGCGGGCCTTTCATAAACAATAATATAATATATATCCCCAGATTATATTTAGGCCCTAAAAATGAAATTATATTTTTTATATACAGAAAATATTTTTTGAAGTGAAAAATTGAAAGATAATGAGTTATAATTTTTGCGTTTACTATTATTCTTTCATGTTCGAAACATAGATAATATAATAATAATGATACCAAACGCAAATTGTAAAGAAAAAATATATATTCTGACACTAAAAATTGTGAAATATAAAAAATATATATATAAACGTAAATAAAATAAAAAAAATGAAATCATTAGAAAATATTTATTTTACTATAAATGACTTAATATTACTATAAATATTTTAATAAAAACAAGGGAAACAGTAAACTTTAAATTTAATTAAATAATTTTTCAATAGTATTACCCTAAAAGGATTTTACTTATTTCTATAATAAATGAATTCTCATCTCTCATATATAAAATTTCAAAACCTTCAAATCTACTTGAACACACAAAAAAATAATCTATTCTAAACACCAATTCTCTGTTATCGTTATTGGTTGAAGGCAACCATTGTACACTGTAAGAACGAACTACCTGATTTATTATTAGAAAAGATGTATATCTAAGATTTATATTAATAAAAAAAGATACTAAATCATTAACTAAAATTTGTTCATTAAAGAAAGGAATTAAAGTAACGCTTCACGTAAGAGTGCACATTAACAAGAGAGCAGATGAATTATCATCCGTCAACGTCTGTTGCTACCTTCAGAAAGAAGAATAGCAATTGGCGGTTGTGCATATGTGAATGTCTAGTACAGAAACGTTGAGCTGCTTGAAGCTCAAATGGACAGGACAACTCCCAAAACAACTAATCAGGTTATTCAGGTTATCAGATATTCAGGTTACTTTTGAATTTTCAGTATTAGAACACATAAATTTCTCTTTAATCGACAATAAATATTCCTTTTATACTAATAAAGGTCAATGATGCAAGGAAAAAAGTTGTTTACATTTTGTGCCAACGTATTAGGCCAAATATTTCACATTTGGCGGATTATGGATTATCTCATATACGACACGCAAATGTGGGGCAATCATCCTAAAAATTCTCAAGGAAGGCACTATCCCAATATCCCTTCCTGTGATTATGTTTTGATGGATGTTAACTGACCCTAGAATCCATTTTTAAAGATAAATATTATTGTAACAATCTGCACGACATTTATAAAAAAATATCGGCTATATTTTAAATTTCTATATGACTCCATGTTACACACCGCTGCACCCCAACTGCAGCACAATGCCACACCCAGACTGGAACATTTTTGTCACTCTCTATAAGAAACTCATCTAAATGAAAGAAGGGTCTTGACGTCAGCCGTAGCTCGGTAATAAAAACACGCTCGAAATTACTGTGGGCTTCTCGGCAGTTACTCATAAATCAGTTCCTCAAGGCCTGCTCGCTTGCGCTTGATAACGCTACACCAGTTAGTACACCACTTCACAGCAGTCGGTGGGTGGTCGTGGTATGCATAAATGTAACTTGAGGCTCACCGATGTTGCACACAAAAATATAGTGAGTTAAAAAAAATAATGAAAATCGCTAGTGATTTTTAACCGTACCAGATAAACTAATGAATTTTGATTCAAGGCAACTGTAGTAAGCATTAGTTTTGGTAATTAGTAAAAAAGGCTCAGTTTTATTTTCTGTTTTGTTAATTTATTATTAATTGATGAAAAACAATTTTTTTTATCTATTTAATAAATTCTTGTTTTACATAAAAATTTATGGGAATTTTGGAAAAGATTTTATTTCATTCTTTTTAAAAAGAACTTGAAAAAGGTAAATTAATTAATATTTTTATTCTTTTAATAAGGTAATTTTCATTTTTCAATTAAAAATAATTCAAATACGAAAATGGAATTACTAAAGAAAATAAAATAAATACAGAAAAAATTACAGAATTGATAATTACGAGGTAATATTTCCCAATTTTCATATAATTATTAATTGGAAGCATTTTTAAAAGTTTATGACTTGAAATTAATTTGCAAGAAAATTCAATTTTTGAATTCATTCATAAAATAAAAAAAAAAAAAAAAAATTTAATTATTTTCCTCATAAAGAAATTCTATAAATATTTTGTAAATAGGCTCTTCTTTCTCCAAAAATGACGTCATTATTTTATATTTTAATCTTTTCAATTAATACGAAGTTTAAATTTATTCTTATAACGTTCAAAATTTTCATTTAAAATTTAATATATTCACTTATTTATTTTTTTATATTTTAGCTTCAATCTAAATATTTATTTGTTTTAACGTTCAATTAATATTCGAGTCATATAATCTTATCGTATTTCTAATTTAGTTATTTTAACATATTAATATCGGAAAAACTCTTGAAAATACTGTGTTGAAAATACTGTCTTGAAAATACTTGAAAAATTTAATTAAAATATTTGTTGATTGAACTGTTTTAAAAATCCTTAAATTTTTTTTAATAAATTAAAATTATTATTTTTCTAATTATAATTATAATTATTATTTAAATTACTATTATTCTTTTTAATAATTTTTGAAATTTTTTTTATTATTACCTATAATTATTTTATTTAAGAAGATATTTAAAACATTAAATATGAATGGCTACCTTATTTATGTTTTTATAGTTTAAATTACAATGTAAATATTATATTATGTATTCTATATTATAATTTTTCATTTCAAAAAAATATAGTACTAAATTATTTTTCAAAAAATAAAGTAAATATTTTTTAATTAAGAAAAACAAATTGCACAAAAATTTAATTTAAAAGGTTAAAAAATTGAAAGCAGATGAATTTAAATTATTTCCTTGTTAACTTTTCATTTTCCGACTCGCGCCAGCTTCAAATTGTTTGCTCAAAAACAAACCTATAATATATATTTTTTAAATTTAGAAACGCTCCCCTAATTGACATTATCTCGAATATATTCGTAAACCTTTCATAATGATTTCAAATTTTTTTTTTTGAGAATTGACGACACTAGAAAAAAAACCTCATAAAAATTTTAGAATATTATAATGAATCATTTTTCATAGTATCTCTTAAAAATATTCAAAAAATTGAATTAAAATTGAATTTTTTTTTCATTTCTGAAAGAAAGCATTTGGGAAATTAGAAAGCGAGATGTTATTCATTATGTTCAAGTTTCATTTTAAATTGAAAAATCACCGATATCTCCAAAACAGTTAGTCAAAAAATATATATTATCATATTTTAATTTCATTATGCTGAATAAATTGCGTAAAACTCACGGATTCCCTAATGAAATTTTTTTAGTTCAATTTCTATTTCTTAATCTGATTTTTTTTTGTTCAGTTAATAAATGGTTAGTTAATTTTGTTAATCAAATACGTTCCAACATAAAATAATTCCTTCCAAGACACTTCTAAAAATACCACTTTTTGAAGATCTAATGTTAATTATAAACTTATCTAAGATAATTATAGATCTAATGATACTCTAATGGCAATTATATATTATTAAGGGTAGCTCTTATTTTTTAGAAGGGGGAGACGGTGTGTCTAAGATATGCTCGATTTTAACGTCAGATAGCAAGTATCTGAGGAGTTAAAATTAGTAACAGAGATGGCACGTCAGCTTTTGCGTACGTTTTTCATTTCCTACAAATTAGTGTCATCAGACATCTCAAATGTGCAATTTTTTTACATAAGCTCACATGATAAACTCATTGAAGATAATCCTGAGCTCGACTCGTGGCTCAGTGTCGTTGGTGAGCATTAGAGCTGAGGTTTAATCTGCTGGCGGCTGTATTGTAGAAAATTCGACTACAAAGACTACTCGACTTGGTTTGGTTGACTCCAATTAGTCGATTTTTAAATATCGGATAAACGTTTGAAAATACTGTGAACTACGCATAAAAACTCATTTCAATGTAAGTTATAAAAAAAATTAATTAAAATTGTTGATTGAAATAATTGAAATGTTTTTAAAGTAATTAAATTTTTTTTTTTGATAATTTAAAATTATTATTCTATTAGTTATTATTATTATTTTTTGACTTTTGTGCCGACTTTCGTTGTAAAAACGAGAAGACTCGATGGCGTTTGTGAGGTTCAGCCTCTTGCCCCGTGAGTCGGACTATGTGGTGGTAGTTTTCCGGGTTTTCTCCCTTACGATATGCAAATGTGGGGAAATTCAATGGAAGGCACTACCCTTCTTCTTCAGCGACACTAACCCAAGTCAGACTTTTACTTACGGGTGCTCCATCACAATAGAAGTCCCCCCCTTTCATGAGACCACACGGGTTCATAGACATGGTCTACATGTTGCTGTCGACCAAGTGGGATAAGAAACAAAAAAAAAGTCCTGAAGTCATTTTTATATAATTTTACAAAGCATTCAATGATACTCAGGGTATCCTACATTTTGTTATTATTGTTTTATCGGGTTTAACTAAAAGCAGTCCTTTAAAGAACCTCTATTATGTTGTTATTCTAATGCAGCTGGTAATACAGAGACAGTTAATCTCTATGCCATAAGCAAGGACTACACCACTGTTGCTCATTTAGTACTACCCAGGGGGTACGTGTAGCTTGAAACGGATATGCTACGGATGCGAGTAACACTACCCCCCCCACACACACATAACATTTTACATTCATATTAGACCGGGATCTACGGTTTAAAGTGGATTTCGAACCACTACAAACATCCATGGCACCGCCAGAATTCGAGCCCGAAATCTGTGGCACAAAGCGCCAGAGCTCCAGCCACTTGGCCATCAGGCCTCAGAGACTCTATTATTACGTATCAAATACGGAATAGCAAATTTTTCTTTGAGGCTGTTTATATAAGAACAGCACAACACATCATGATGTGATAAAAATAAATTATTAACGTTGCAGGTGATTTGAGAAGAAATCAAATCAATATTATCATTTATGTTCTAGCCACCATGTTATTTTCAAAAAATTTTATTATATCCAAAATCGTTAAGAAAAAGATTTCAAAATAAAAAATAAATTAATCATATTCTGTGCAGTACTGTTTAATTTTACAAAATATTCTACTTGTTAATCCGCAATTTTCCCCCACATATTCTAACAAATATTTGAAAGTCATACATATAGCAGTACAGAAAAATTTCATTCTACAAAATCTATTTTTTTCAGCAACCAGTTTACATTTTATTCATGTCTCTCAGTATTTTCTTCTTTGTCGACATTTCTTCTCGTGCAATGCGCCAGGAATGAGAATTTTAAGCCACATACAAGTCCCGATGTAAGGGGAAAAAATACACGAAAGAACTTTTATTCAATAATAAACGACTCCAGAATACATAAATTCATTCGATTTCTATTATACTACATGAACTTCTCTTTCCTTCAAACATTTGGCATTCTTTCCGTGTTTTTTTGCCATGCAAATGACGACTGTCTCCAGACATTTATCTGAAATTTATTCTTCACATATTTTCATTTGCAGATTTAATATACATTGGGATTTGTTTTTCTTTTAAAAATATATTAAGTATTTGTTCGTGATCCCAGACAAAATTTAACCTCTCAAAAACATCTTTTTTTCGGAAAAACTGACTACAATCGAAAATAAGCATTATTAGAAATATGACCAAGAAATTTTTATCTTGTTTTATTTAAGAAGTTAAAGAAGATTAAGTATAAGTTTAACACTTTATTTTTCAAGTATAAATTAGTTATATACATTCTTCAACATCCTGATGATGGACCAAGACCCTCTGCCTAATGAGATTCCAAACCATGAGAATTTTTTTCTAATTGCGGTAGGGTTGTCAGTTCTACGCTCAACAGTCGTATAAAACAAGGACCTAAGGTTTAAAGTAGATTCCGAACTACTACAAACAACCATGGCCGCCTGGACTCGAATCCGAAACCTGTGGCGCTAAGCGCTATAACGCTATTATATACAGTGTGTCCCCGAGCATGTCACAATGATCGTGCTCAATAACTCGTGTTTAGGTAGATGTTCAAATCCACTACCAGTATGGTTTTTGGCCATACAAATAAGAAGTGTGGTCATGCAATTGCGTAGTTATACAGCTTTATCTCCCACATTCTTTTAATTAGTTCAGTTGATTCTTTGTTTTAAAGATTCGGACAGATTTATTTTAGAATTTGACAAGGATTTAAATTGCCAGTAGAATACGAAACGAGCCAGTAGAATACGATCCACCAGTAGAATACGATCCACCACCAGTATGGTTTTGTGGTCATGCAATAGCGTTTCCCACATTCTTTTAATTAGTTCAGTTGATTCTTTGTTTTAAAGATTTGGACAGATTTATTTTAGAATTTGACAAGGATTTAAATTGCCAGTAGAATACGAAACGAGCCAGTAGAATACGATCCACCAGTAGAATACGATCCACCACCAGTATGGTTTTGTGGTCATGCAATAGCGTAGTTATACAGCTTTATCTCCCACATTCTTTTAATTAGTTCAGTTGATTCTTTGTTTTAAAGATTTGGACAGATTTATTTTAGAATTTGACAAGGATTTAAATTGCCAGTAGAATACGAAACGAGCCAGTAGAATACGATCCACCACCAGTATGGTTTTGTTATCTCCCACATTCTTTTTAATTAGTTCAGTTGATTCTTTGTTTTAAAGATTGGACAATTTATTTTAGATTTGACAAGGATTTAAATTGCCAGTAGAATACGAAACGAGCCAGTAGAATACGATCCACCAGTAGAATCGATCCACCACCAGTATGGTTTTGTGGTCATGCAATAGCGTAGTTATACAGCTTTATCTCCCACATTCTTTTAATTAGTTCAGTTGATTCTTTGTTTTAAAGATTTGGACAGATTTATTTTAGAATTTGACAAGGATTTAAATTGCCAGTAGAATACGAAACGAGCCAGTAGAATACGATCCACCAGTAGAATACGATCCACCACCAGTATGGTTTTTGTGGTCATGCAATAGCGTAGTTATACAGCTTTATCTCCCCACGTTCTTTTAATTAGTTCAGTTGATTCTTTGTTTTAAAGATTTGGACAGATTTATTTTAGAATTTGACAAGGATTTAAATTGCCAGTAGAATACGAAACGAGCCAGTAGAATACGATCCACCACCAGTATGGTTTTGTGGTCATGCAATTGCGTAGTTATACAGCTTTATCTCCCACATTCTTTTAATTAGTTCAGTTGATTCTTTGTTTTAAAGATTTGGACAGATTTATTTTAGAATTTGACATGGATTTAAATTGTCAGTAGAATACGAAACCAGCCAGTAGAATACGATCCACCAGTAGAATACGATCCACCACCAGTATGATTTTGTGGTCATGCAATTGACAATGATTTAAATTGCCAGTAGAATACGAAACTAGCCAGTAGAATACGATCCACCAGTAGAATACGATCCACCACCAGTATGATTTTTTGTGGTCATGCAATTGCGTAGTTATACAGCTTTATCTCCCACATTCTTTTAATTAGTTCAGTTGATTCTTTGTTTTAAAGATTTGGACAGGTTTATTTTAGAATTTGACAATGATTTAAATTGCCAGTAGCGTATTGGAATGGCAGGAAATAAACTATATTCGATACGAAACATAAGAAACATTTAGGTTTTTAAAAGGAGGTAGATGATTGTTGTAATTTATAAGGCATTTTTTTTTTTATCTCCATAGTACATGACAAACAAAACTTGAAAATTTCACCAAATGGAGAATATCAAAGATTAAAATACCATTCGTATTTTAATTTCCATTCAAATTTTATCTATGTAACAAAGGGTATTATTTATTATATTGATCAAAATCATATCAAATTTTTCAACCGAAGCCCAATTTAAAAATCGGAAATCAATTTTTCAATCTAAACACGATGACCAAACACTAGGTGATGATACGGAGCCGTTGCCATGCAATATTTACTTGATCTTCTTTATATTAAAATAATTTTTTAAATTATAAACAATTTATTGATGAATATGGAATAAATGGCCTCTCACCTAATGTACCACCACAACCTTGTTCTGATGCTCTGTATGGAATAAATTTCATAGTCCTTGAATATATTTTAAAGTTTATTATTGAAAATCGCATCAAATTTTGCAACCGAATGCCTCTATAAAAATTGGAAACCGATTTTCCAATCTAAACAAGATGACCCAACACTGGATCACGATACTGAGACGTTGCCAAGTGATATTTACTTAATCGTCTTTATATTAGAATAAATTTTAAAATTATATACAATTTATTGATGAATATGGAGAAAATTGCTTCGCCACCAAGGTGCCACCATAAACCCACCAAATTGTCCTGTAAGGAATAAATTTTATAGTCCTTGAACATATTTTTACATTTTAATACTCAAAATCGCATCAAATTTTGCAACCGTATCCCGATGTAAAAATCGGAAACCGATTGTCCTATCCAAACACCAGACGACAAACGACATCGAACCACTGCCATGTGGTATTTACTTAAACCCTTTGTAATTTCTACCAACCAAAAGGATTTGAGAAAGACAATCCAAATGTTGATCTTGTTCACCAATGCCCATTCACTTAAGGAGACATAATGACTTGGCGACTATTGGCCCAGCCATCTTTACCACCATGTGTCAATCCAATTAAACTTCGAATGAGAACTTAATCCCGATTCCTCCGAACACACTCAGCGTATCACATCCGCTGATCAATACTTTAAACTAATTATAACTCGCAGGCAGTATTATTGGACGAATTCCACGCGATAAAATAGTGCAGGCTCGCATCGGGCCGACGGTTACCGTTAAATCACGATTGTGGAGCTTGGTACGCAAGCAGGCTCCATAGAGAAGTGATCAGGGATTTAATCCTTGATCGGGGAATAAGACGGGCGCTCAATTAGTAAGCACAAATATTGGCTCATTATATTTGGAGCGAACACCTCGCACGTAACAAGGCCTCCAAGCTCCACTACAAACTCCAGAGGTTGTTTGACTTTTCATAGCAAACAGATTTGCAACAAAGAGTTCATTTTCCATTAATTGTTTCCCAAAACAACCAGAAGGAAGAGGTTCTTAATTATTTTTAACAAAAGATATCGAAAATTTCTCATCATTTCCAGTAAGTTCACTTTTAACATGCAAAATCCATAATTTAGTACCAATATCCGTTATAGTTAATTCATTCTATACCAATTTTATAATTGGAAGGTTTTCATTGTTCATAAAATACCATAAAATCAATATATCTCTCCCTATATATATATAGAAAATGTCGATAAATTGCTAGACTAATTTAAAGTTATGTGATAAAAAACCTATCAGGAATGAATGATATGAATAGCATACAGTTTAATTTAATTTTGATAAATTTCGAGAAATTTGTAAGCATTGATTGTAAAAAAGAAAAACAATTGTCCTTGAAGAATAACATTTTGCGAGTTAGTTGAATTTATATCAGCCATTCAAATTAAAAGAAACTATAGTTTAGAATATGGATATTGTAGGGTTTTTCTCACTGGAAGAATTCTGGCATTTCGTTCCCAGGAGAGAGGAATGTATATTCTTTGACAAGTACATAATAACAAACTATAACGCAAATTTCACAGTAGATAAACAGTGTTGTGGATACTTATATTACATGCAATTAGTGTTTTGTACTAATGAGAAAACCTGTTACTCAAATCTGATTACAGATATTCGTATCATGGATAATGAGATCTCATGAAATTAGCGATTGTCTTATGCGACCTTCACAGGTCGAGGCAATTACAGATGGAATATGGACTACACCATGAGTTGCTGCATAGTGATGGGTGATATACCATGGGCTGAGAAAATTTCTACTCTAATGAGAAGTGATGAATGCTGACACCCCCCTGCCCCTCTACTTGACGACGGACTTAAAGGAGGTTTTGGGAGAAGAAAGGGAGTTCTGCGACGAATTGACAAAAAATTGGGTCTCCTCTCTTTTCTAAAGTGATTGAACAGGGCGGAATTTCCACCTGTTCTAAATGAGCCGTTGTAATGTATCACGCCGTGATAATTAAGTTTTACCGGACTATATGTTTAAAATTCGTCGAAGACTCAAATACTCTGAACATCTCCGTCCTTGAATGAACTGCCCTTGTGAATCAAATTTAATGTTTAAATTTCATTTTTTGTAAATAATAAATTTTTATTAACTCTGTTATATAGTTCTGAGTTCTGTATATATATATATACATTGTGAAAGTGTTCCCATGAACTTAAAAGTGGCAATCTTCTTGAAGCCGTTATAAGTCTAGTATTGCAGAGACGTTACTATATCAAATAACAATTTTAATTAGTCCATCATATTGCCAGTTTTATATTCGACATTCATCACGAATTGTTAATGGCAAAAGTATACTTTTGTAATGGTAATTTAATATTTTATTTCATATACCTGTGTATTCTTTAAAGATGGAAAATTTTTAAAACGTAATTCGTACATAAATTATTTTCTTTGTTAAATTTAATCATGAATGGTTTTATAAATTTCTTTATTGCTGTTATTTTTTAACCCTTTTTATTTGGCTATTCATAATACCACTGGCTTATTGACGGTTAACTATTCCGTATCAAATACTTCCAAACGCATTTTTTAAAAGGCTCATGGTATATTCCGAATAAAAATAAACTTCAAATGCTACATACAAAGTTTGGAGATACTAAGCTTGTAGAAAAACGTATGAAAAAATCGTCAAAAAAATTACTCTTTGCAATTCATCTTTAGAGGGTTTTCTTTTATTGATAAAATGCTTTTTCTAATTACGCGGATGATTAACTTTGAATGGAAAGTTAATAAGTCTTTTTTCAGTCTAAGAATCGTTTTTTATATGGATTTCTTCACCCTTCTAAAAGCAACACTCCAAGTCCTCGATTAGAAATTTCACGGAAATGTAAATCGAAACATATTTATTCTGCCTCTATAAGTAATAAAACTGGTTCGCCAACAACACATTTAATGCCAAGTTTGGCTATATAATTGTTATACTATCGTAAAAACATAAGTATTTGTTACAAAAAAATAAAATAAATGTTAATTCTGCTTAGTTAACAATTAGGTAGAATTAATAATGATGCTCGCATTCTTAATGATGAATATGGAATACATTGCTTCACAACCAAGGTACCACCATAACCCCACCAAACTGTTCTGCATGGAATAAATTTTATAGTCATTGAATATATGATTAAATTTATTATTTACATTCAAAATTGTATCAAATTTAAAAATCGCAACCGATTTTCCTATCCAAACACCAGACGACAAACGACATCGAACTGCTGCCATGCGGTATTTACTAATCCCCTTTGTAATTTCTATCAAACGAAAGATTTGAGAAAGACAATCCAAATGTTGATCTTGTTCACCAATACCCATTCACTTAAAGGAGACATAATGACTTGGTGACTGTTGGCCCTGCCATCTTTACCACCATGTGTCAATCCAATTAAACTTCAAATGAGAACTTAATCCTGATTCCCCGAACACACTCAGCGTATCACATCCGCTGATCAATACTTTAAACTAATTATAACTCGCAGGCAGTATTATTGGACGAATTCCACGCGATAAAATAGTGCAGGCTCGCATCGGGCCGACGGTTACCGTTAAATCACGATTGTGGAGCTTGGTACGCAAGCAGGCTCCATAGAGAAGTGATCAGGATTTAATCCTTGATCAGGGAATAAGACGGGCGCTCAATTAGTAAGCACAAATATTGGCTCATTATATTTGGAGCGAACACCTCGCACGTAACAAGGCCTCCAAGCTCCACTACAAACTCCAGAGGTTGTTTGACTTTTCATAGCAAACAGATTTGCAACAAAGAGTTCATTTTCCATTAATTGTTCCCAAAACAACCAGAAGGAAGCTAGAGGTTCTTAATTATTTTTAACAAAAGATATCGAAAATTTCTGATCATCTCCAGTAAGTTCACTTTTAACATGCAGCATCCATAATTTAGTATCCACATACATTATAGTTTAGTCATTGTATACCAATTGTTTGACTGGAAGGTTTTCATTGTCTATAAAATATCATAAATATGTATATATGTTTGCAATAAAATGTCGATGAATTACTGGACAAATTTAATGTTTGCGATAAAAAAATGCGTATCAGGTATGTATGATATTACCACACTGTTTAATTTTATTTTAATAAATATCGGCGATTTTCTATGCGTTGACAGCAAAAAAACATAATAATATCTGCTTTGAAGATTAAAAAAAAAACTGTGGGTTAGTTGCATTTATATCAATCATTAAAGTTTAAAGAAACTATTGTTTAGAATATGGATATTGTAGCATTTTTTCCCACGGGAAGAATTGCGGCATTTCTTTCCCAGGAGAGAGGAATGTATATTCTTTGATAAAATATAACAACTTATCATTCAGATTTCACAGCACATAAGCTGTGTTGTGGATAATTATATTACATGCAATTAGTGTTTTGTATTAAGGAGAACAGCTGTCCCTCAATAGCAGATATTCAGTGTCATAAATAATAAGACTCATGAAATCAGCGATTGTTTGTGCGACCTTCGCAGGTCGAAACCATTACAGATGGAATATGGATTTCACTATTTGTTGTTGCATCCTGATTGGCGACACACCATGGACTGAGAAAGTGTCTACTCAAATGAGAATTGATGGAAGCTGACCCTCTCCTCTTGACGAATTTTCTTAAAGGGAGGTAGGTGTTTAGAGAAGAGAATTCTGCGACGAGTCGACTAGAAGTGTTGTCTTTCTTTTTCTCTGAAGTGATTGAACAGACCGGAGTTTCCGCCTTTCCCAAAGTGAGCCCGTTGTAGTTCGTGACAAAATTAATTTCACGCCGTGTATAATAATTGATGTCTCCGCAGACCCCGTGATTAAAATTCGTTGTAGACTCGAGAACTCTAAAGATATCCGTCCTTCAAGTGAACTGTACATGTGAATCAAATTTAAATCTTTAATTTTCAATTTTTTTAAACAATCAATTGTAATTATCTTAGAGATCTGTATATATATATATATATATATAATATAATGCTTGTAGATAAAAATTAAAGTGTCCCCATGAACCGGAAGGTGGCCCCATTTTTGAAGCCGTTATAGGTCTAGTATAGGCCGATACGATATCAAAATCTTATATTTTAATTAATCCATCATATTGCCAATTTTATCTTCGACATCCGTTACGAATTGTTAATGGCAAAGTAGTATATTTTTAACGGTAAGTTAATGTTTTATTTCACATGCCTGTCTATCTTTTAAAAATGGAAAATTTATAAAACGAAATTCGTATATAATTCACTTTCTTTGTTCAATTTAATCAATAGTGGCTTTATCAATTTAATTATTGATGTTATTTTCTGAACCTCTTTTTTTTTTTTATTTGGCTATTTTTAATCCCACTTTTTTATTGACATATAACTATTACGTATCAAACACTTCCAAGCGCCTTTTTTTTAAAGGCACTTGATACATTCGTATAAAAAAATAAACTTCAAAGTAACATACAAAGCGTGGATATACTAAGCTTGGCGAAAGACGTATGAAAAATCGCCTAAAAAGCACTCTTTTGCAGTTTAATCTTTACAGGGTTTTCTTTTATTGGATAAAATGCTTTTTCTTATTACCGGATGATTAACTTTGAATGGAATGTTAATTAGTCTTTTTTCTGGCTAAGAATCGTTTTTATATGGATTTCTTCACCCTTCTAAAAGCAACCCTCCGAGTCATCTATTAGAAATTTCACGGAAATGTAAAATCAAAACAGATTTATTGTGCCTTAATACCTATTAGAACTCATTCACCAACAACACAATTTAATGCCAAATTTGGATATAAAATTGTTATATTATCGAAAATCACAAGTATTTATTACAAAATTAAAACTATGTGAATTTTGCTTATTTACAAATTAGGTAGAATTTTTACATATTTTTTACATTTTACAAAGAAACTATCTAATATTTACATATTTATAAAGAAAACGCTTCCAGGAGAACTATTGTGGGCAAGAATGAATTTATTTTTAATAAAAGTGAACTTGCTCACGGTTTTTAGAGAGGCATGCAAATGTTCAAAATAGGAATGTTGCAAAACCATGTTTTCCATATTTTGCAAATTTGTACAAAAAAATTATAACTAGACCAGATGGAATCAGGAATGGATACCCTTGAGAAATCGATGTCCGTGTTATGATTAATTACACACTCATAAAATCGCTTTTATAGCTATAATTTTCTCAAATTTTTTTTTTTTTTTTATTTACAATATTTTGCTGCAGCAAAGAATATATATCCCAATAATTTGAAAAAATACATATCAAATATTAAATAATTTAAATTTTTTTTTTTATGTGTAAAGATCATATTGCCACTTACAAACAGCTAAAATGTTAAGGAAAAATTAAAATATGTCAAAATTAAATTAGTATGTGTTAAAATTACCCACGAAGAAAATTCATCATCGATAGTGTGTTTCTATTGTAGAAAAGGAAAAATTGGAAGTTTTTATCAACAAGACTTATTAAAGAAATGTTATTGTGTTGTGACTAATCCTCAGTTTTTGTTTTTTTTAATTTTAATAATAAAAATACTGCATTAATCTGGATTAGATACGTCATTAATGTTTTAGATACACAATATGAATCAAATTTGTAAATTGAAATGCAATATATAATCATTTTAATAAGTTCAGCTATATTTTTAAAATTAAAAAGCATGAACTTTTCCTTCTTTATTGCCACAATAATCTAAATAAATTTTTATTTACATTTTGTTAATTCTAATTAAAATCAAGTAAGAACACTTACGAGTAAACAGAATAAACCTTTTTTTTTCTTATACTACTTTTTTAATGCATTTCTGATTTTAAAAAAGGCAACAAACATAAAAGGTGAAAAATAGGAGGTATTAAAGGGTAAATTTCATTGCTGTAGAAAATAAATACATCTGCAAACTTATATAATAGACAAAAGGGACATTATTTGGAAGAAAATATATTATTAACCTCGAACAACACAAATTAGTACTTAGAAATTATCACATTTTTATGAGAATTACTGGGCGACAGAAAAAAATTATAAATTTTACCTCCTCCAAGTGATTGACACACTCATCATAAAATTTCAAATAAATTTTTAGAAATTCATATTTCACTCACCTGTAAAAAAGTAAAAAACTATTAGAATAGAGATACATAAAATAAATTGAAAAATCTAATTAAGTATAAAAATGATATACATACAAATTTATTAAAAACATTAAAATTTCGTAAAACCCCAACACAAAATTTTGTAGTATTTTCAAATTAGATAAAGTAACAAAACGACTTATTTTTTAATATTAATTAGCAACAATTAACATTAAATTAACTTATTCACGATTAATTATGTCTCGATTTTTTTGTAGTCATTATATAAAAGTCTCGAATCATGATCTTGAAAATGAACTTCTTTATCAGTAATAAAGTTATGTTTATTGTTTCGACTTCTTAAAATTTGCATCGTTATATAAAAATTCATTACGTTCTCTTAATTATTATAATTATTAATTAATATTTATATTAATTATATTTAATTAATATAAAATTAAATAACATAAATAGCAATTAATAAATAATAATTTATTTATAAACAGTTAATTACATATTAAATAATTGTTGCATAATTAATTAATAATTTAATAAGAATAATTTTTGATATTGATAATATTTATTTATTATTAAATAATTGTTATATTAATTATCGTAATGCCAAAAAACACACAATGGATTCCTCGTTAAAATTTCTTTTAAAAAAAAACTCCGCTGAAATGTTATGATGAAGTTTTAAAAATATTTAAAAATTAAATTACTTTGTAATTTAAATAATTTCACTTTATTCTTACTTCAAACTTAATGCTGGTTACTTCAATTTATGTGGCGAACTAAAATACGCATCTTACTATGGCATTAAACTTTTCCCAGTAAAAATAAGTTATTTGTACAAAAAAAAAAAAAAAACAAATAAATTAAATTTATTTAACATATTACCATAAAAATCTCAATTCTAAATTAAAAAGTAATTCAGTTTACTTCAAAATATAACCCCTTTTTTTAGCAAAAAACTCATTTAAAATAACCTAGGTTTAAATAATTTAAAACTTTAAAAACCCTCACGTCATAAAATAACGAAGAATGGAGGACATCTTTCTAAATTAAACTTTACTCAAACATTTATGTAGGACTGAAATTGAATTTATCTCAATAGCACTCGGAAAATTCAATTTGGCAACTACATTCAGTTTCCTTAATAAAGTCGAGATTCCACTATTTGACTTAAACTCAATTCTGACCGAATATGAAGGTAATGAAAACGTAATTGTGTGAATTAAATTACCTCTAAGTGATATCTTTTCTTCTTTTTTGGCCCAAATAAAACCCACCGACTCAGTATTGAAGTATTTTTATAACTTTTTATTAGCCTCCCACATAAAATAATCCACATCCGGGAAAAAAAAAAATTCTAAAATGGAATAGAGTATTTTTAACGATTCAGCAGCTAAAAAAAATATTAGACAAACTTTTGACTTGAAGTAATGTTTTATTTCATACGAGAACAACTACATCACGTTTTCTTGGTTTTTTTTTCTCTTCTTCTAAAAAAAAAGCAGTTTTCTTTTAAAGAATTAAAGAACTCGACTTTAAAAACGAGGGAAAGAATTCTATGTTTAAACAATGCCTCAGAGCTAAATAAAATTTAGAATATTTTTTTCTTTTCCAGTTTTTATCTTTATTTATTTATTTTTTTTTTTTTAAACTAGAAAAAGGAACTCTAAAAAGCACACTAATACGAAAAGATCAAATAAAATAAAAACCTAACGGGAAAAAAAAAAAGAACTAACGGTGAAAAATTTCGCTTCAATCTTGGCAACAGTAATTACGCCGTTTACTTAATGACAGAACTGCACGTCACACAAACTACCTACAGTGCACTATTTTCAGTAAATACTCAAGCAGAAAACTGCTTCTCTGTAACAAAATTTGGTGAAATAATATAGCAACAATAGGGAAAAACCGAAAGAAAATAACAAAAAAAGTTATTTTTCCTAACTTTTGTATTAACGCCAATGCTCATATTTTATTGTCTTTCGCCATTTTTTTCCTTCTTCACATAAATATGGCGTGATGTTTCCATAATGTTTAGTTTGATGATAAAGTGTTCTAAACGTTCTGCAGCTACTGCAAGTCTTGCTGTGCATTTATGCAGATTCCTTTTAAACGGTAAAGTACTGGATGCTTATTTGATGAAATAAATTACAAGGTAAAAGGTCTTCGGAACTTTATGTATACATTTAAGTTTTTACCTTGTCTTTAGAAATATTCGATGAAAATGAGCTAATTGACAGGATCGAACAAAATATTTTTTTCTTTTAAAATTTGCGTCACAAAACAGCGTAATTTAAATCTCAAAGAGGTAGAAAAGATTTTATGTTGTCAAAATAAAGATTGATTACATAAAATTATTCAAAAATTTTGATGAAAAAGAACAAACAGGAATTTTATCAAAAATTGGCCATTGTTCATATTATATTAAAATTGAAAAGCTATATATTTCTGTCCTACAATATAAGGTTTGGTTTGTCGCTCTACGGTTATTTTATGCACACTTTCGGCCAGAGGTGGTCAACCCAAATGACCTGGCGGGCCTCTTTGGGAATTTAAATAATTTTATTTTATTCTTACTTTAACTTTAATGTTGTTTACCTCTTCTGTAGCTAACTAAAATATACATCTTACTATGACATTAAAGTTTTTCTTGAATAAATTAACAATTATTTTACAAAAAAAACTAAGTGAAATAAAATAAATGTATTTAACATAATATTACCATAAAAATCTCAAATCTAATTTAGTTCTTAAGTAAGTAAGTCAATTTACTTCGAAATATCTAACCCCTTTTTTACAAGAAACTCATTTAAAATAACCTGCTTTTAAATAATTTAAAACTTTAAAATCCATACGTCATAAAATAACGAAAAATGGAGCACAACTTTCGAAATTAAACATTTATGTAGGACTGAAATTGAATTTATCTCAATAGCACTCGGAAAATTCAATTTGGCAACTACATTCAGTTTCCTTAATAAAGTCGAGATTCCACTATTTGACTTAAACTCAATTCCTGAGCGAATATGAAGGTAATAAAAACGTAATTGTGTGAATTAAATTACCTCTAAGTGATATCTTTTCTTCTTTTTCACCTAAATAAAACCCACCGACTCAGTACCGAAGTATTTTATATCTTTTATTAGCCGCCCACATAAAATAATCCACAAGCAGTAAAAAAAAATAAATTCTAAAATGGAATAGAGTATTTTTAACGATTCAGCAAGAAAAAAAAAATATTAGACAAACTTTTGACTTGAAGTAATGTTTTATTTCATACGAGAACAACTACATCACGTTTTCCTGGATTTTTTTTTTTCTTGTTCTTCTTCTTTGAAGAAAAAAATCCAGTAGTTTTCTTTTAAAGAACTCGACTTTAAAAACGAAGGGAAGAATTCTATGTTTAAACATTGCCTCAGAGCTAAATAAAATTTACAATATTTTTCTTTCCTGTTTTTAATCTTTATTTATTTATTTTTAAACTAGAAAAAGGAACTCTAAAAGCACACTAATACGGAAAAAGATCAAATAAAATAAAAACCAAACGGGGAAAAAAGAACTAACTGTGAAAATTTCGCTTCCAATCTTGGCAACAGTAATTACGCCGTTTACTTAATGACAGAAATGCACGTCACACAAACTACCTACAGTGCACTATTTTCAGTAAATACTCAAGCAGAAAACTGCTTCTCTATAACAAAATTTGGTGAAATAATATAGCAACAAGACGAAAAACCAAAAGAAAATAACAGAAAAGTTATTTTTCTAACTTTTGTATTAACGCCAATGCTGGTATTTTATTGTCTTTTTTCTTTCTTCACATAAATATGGCGTGATGTTTCCATAATGTTTAGTTTGATGATAAAGTGTTCTAACCGTTCTGCAGCTACTGCAAGTCTTGCTGTGCATTTATGCAGATTCCTTTTAAACGGTAAAGCACTGGATGCTTATTTCGAGAAATAAATTACAAGGTAAAAAAGTTCTTCGGAACTTTATCTATACATTTAAGTTTTTACCTTGTCTTTAGAGAAAGATTCGATGAAAATGAGCTAATTGACAGGATCGAACAAAATATTTTTTTCTTTTTAAAATCTGCGTCAAAGAGGTAGCAAAGATTTTTACGTTGTCAAAAAAGATTGATTACATAAAATTATTCAGATTTTGATGAAAAAGAACAAACAGGAATTTATCAAAAACTGGCCATTGATCATATTATATTAAATTGAAAAACTATAT